>VWZV01017074.1:260653-378741 GCA_013397155.1 Irena cyanogastra | reverse complement strand
TTTTTTTTTTTTAATAAAAGCTAGTAAACTAAACTGTAAGTTGCCTTGGAAAACAATTTTTTTAAACCCAAACCAGCTTGAAACTAGCTGACCAGAATAGTTAATACAAGTTATCCTGCAGATAACTATTAGGGAAGTGTATTACTGCAGTCACAAACATTATTCTGGATCATGACTACCCTCACAATAGCAATTACTCCTGAACATACAAACCAAACATTGCACCTATTGTGTAATATTTACTCATTTTCTAACAACAGCTCCATGAGATTCATTTTTAGTTCCGTATTTGACACTGAGCTGCACTCCAGAGAGGGCCCAAAATAATAACCAATGTGCTGACTTATTTCACTTAAAAACCTGGTACCTTGGAGTACTTGAGAATGACACAGTATTGAAAAACAGCAGAGTTCCAGGGAGCTTGTCAAGCCTAAAAGCTCATGTTCTGACACACAGGTGCCTTAAGCTGCATGCAGAGTAGAAATAATAATGAGTAAAAGGTTGTGCTGCCATTCCATTCTGAAGTGCATTTTCATCTAATCTCCACAAGTCCTTTTCTTTAGTTAACTGATGTGCTTACAGCCTGTTCCACATGGCACTTCCTTGTGTTTGCTCAACCGCCTGTACTGAATACCACAACAAATGACATTTACCCAAGGTATTCCTGCCTCCTCCCATTGGTATTAGGAGTACCTGCCAGCACATCACTGCTGAGACACTTCAAATGAGGCTGCCCAAGAGAGAGGATGGCTGAGCTACAGCAGCAGATCAGAGCACTGCCAGCCTACAGCACACAGTGCACTGCTGAGTAACACTGAGGGAATTACCCAAAAAAAACCACCAAAGCATAAGCATTTTACACCATACAGGAAGCACTTCTCTGCAACACTGCAGGCTCCAGAACTTCTCCTACATCTCACAGTATAGGAGCTCAGAGATAAATCAGAGAGATGAAAGCATTTTTCACGTGTTGAAACTGGTACTTACTGCTACAGGAAACCACAAGACACAATTAAGTATTAAAGAGATGGACTTTTTATTCAGGGTATGATCAAAAGCAGCCAGAGCCCTCTTAAAACAAGTCATGTTAAAGGTACTTAAGCATTCAGCTTCAAGGTTTAAACCAAGCTCAGCCACAGGAAATCACAGGGGAGCCTAATTTGGTAGAAGGAATTATTCCATGCACAACACCTGTGATTATCCCATGTTCAACATCTGTAACTTTATTTTTTCTGAATCACCTAACAACAGCTATTCTTAGAAAGAAGCCAGGAGACCAGACAAGCGTCTGGCCAGTTCCCATGGAAATGACAGGCAAAGAAAAGTAGTTTCATTGCTGAATCATTGACTACCACAAAATATTTGTGTGGGGGACAGAGACTGGTGGTTATACAGATTTAGCATTTCCCATCACCCAATTCAATATTTAACATTCCTCTTTAAAGTAACAGCACAGGTTTTGCCCAGCCCCAAAGATACAGATATCAACATACATATAAAGTCTGTTCCAAAAGCCTAAGAACAGAGCAATCCCTTGTTTATAAAGCATTCAGTTATTTTCTGCCCCACTATCTATATACTGTTTATACATCACACTTAGGCTTATTACACATTGTGGGAGTTACAGCAAGTGCTACTTAAAATTTTGTTGAATGTTACATGCACTGAAGGCACATTAAAGATATGTGTGTTTTACTAGGAAACTTGACTGTCCCCTTATTTTCATTGAGGATGGAAAACTATTTCCCAGTATTCATTATTTCCGTGCAGAAATTACAGCTTTCACAGAATGAATGAGATTGGAAAGATCGAGTCCAACCTGTGGCCAAACACCACCTTGTCAACCAAACCATGGCACTGAGTGCCATGTCCAGTGCCCAGTCTTCCCTCCAGGGATCGCGACTCTGCTCCCTCCGTGGGCAGTCCATTCCAATGTCTAACCATCCGTTTTGTGAATAAATTCCTCCAAATGTCCAACTTGAACCTCTCCCGGCACCTGTTAAGAGTATGCCCCCCTGTCCTATTGCACTGCCTGGGAGAAGAGGCTGACCCTCACCTCGCTGCCTCCCTGCCTAACAAACACCAACATTTGCGGCGAAGAGCGCTAATGAGCTGCGCCCACCAATGCACAACCACCGCTTCNGCCGCTCAGGGCGCTGCCCCGGGCCCAAGCCGGGCCCGTCCCTCGGCCACCGGAACCCTCCATCCCGCCGCAGCCCCGCCCGCGGCAGGGGCTCCCCAGCGCCCCTCGGCCGCTGCCCCTCACCATGGTCGCGCCGCCGCCNTACAGCAAGTGCTACTTAAAATTTTGTTGAATGTTACATGCACTGAAGGCACATTAAAGATATGTGTGTTTTACTAGGAAACTTGACTGTCCCCTTATTTTCATTGAGGATGGAAAACTATTTCCCAGTATTCATTATTTCCGTGCAGAAATTACAGCTTTCACAGAATGAATGAGATTGGAAAGATCGAGTCCAACCTGTGGCCAAACACCACCTTGTCAACCAAACCATGGCACTGAGTGCCATGTCCAGTGCCCAGTCTTCCCTCCAGGGATCGCGACTCTGCTCCCTCCGTGGGCAGT
This sequence comes from Irena cyanogastra, assembly GCA_013397155.1. Lineage (NCBI taxonomy): Eukaryota > Metazoa > Chordata > Aves > Passeriformes > Irenidae > Irena > Irena cyanogastra. The sequence continues at coordinate 376,154 of VWZV01017074.1, read as the reverse complement.
CCATTCCAATGTCTAACCATCCGTTTTGTGAATAAATTCCTCCAAATGTCCAACTTGAACCTCTCCCGGCACCTGTTAAGAGTATGCCCCCCTGTCCTATTGCACTGCCTGGGAGAAGAGGCTGACCCTCACCTCGCTGCCTCCCTGCCTAACAAACACCAACATTTGCGGCGAAGAGCGCTAATGAGCTGCGCCCACCAATGCACAACCACCGCTTCTGCTGGAAAAGAAAGGAAGTTTACTCGGGAAGCCTACGACAGCAGTCTTGGAGGGTCAGGAGGGACTGGAGCGCCGGCTGCAAGGCGCACAACCACGGCACACGTGCACAGAACCGGCAATGACACGAGCCCGGCTTTAACACAGGGACAGCACGGCCAAAGAGAGCGAAACTGACCGCTGGTACGGCCGCGACTCCTCAGTAAAAACACCACCTTCCCGTGCGCCCCTAGGAGCAAACGGGCAGAACCTAGCGAGGCGGTGACCCGGCCCAGGCCGCGGGCAGCGTTACCGCCGACACAACGGGCCCGGCCCGCACCTCAGCCCCGCCCGGGCCGGACCGTGCATTGGCCCGCTCTGAGGAAGCGCCTTGCTGCGCGCCCATTGGCGGAACCGGCGGTGATTGGCGGCGCGGACGGCCAATGGGCTGCGTGCGCGCCAGGCGCGGCGAGCGATGGAGCGCGGAGCCGTGCGGGCCATGGCGGCCCGGTTGGGCCTGGCCGAGCCCGCCCTGCTCAGGTACCGCCGGCCCCGCCGCGGGACCCTCCGTGTCCCGTGCCCACAGCCGGCTCCGTGCCATTCCCTCTCGAGTCGGTGAGGCCGGTCGGGCGGGCCCGACCCGCTCCCCCGCGCTGTGCCCGGCACCGCGGCAGCGCCCGCCTCATCCCCGGGCAGCCGTGCCCGCCTTGGGTCTGGTGAATGTGCTGGAAGTCCCGGAGCCGCAGCCCCGCGGGCTCGATGGAACGGCCATCGCCGGCCCTGCAGGGCGAAGCCGCTGCTGCTGCTGCACATCGTCAGAGAAAGGGCGGCGGTGCCCCGTCAGCACCCCGGGCCCCAAGGCCGTGCTGCAGCCGGACTGCGGACCCTTGGATCGAGTCCTGTCGGACATTCTGCCTCGTAGCTGTGGTTTTGACGAGGGCTCTGTGTTCTGGGTGTTTTGCAGAAAAGCTGAGGAGTATCTGCGGCTGTCTCAGGTGAAGTGCACGGGGTTAATGGCTCAAATGACGGCGACAAGCAGTGCTGTGATGTGCCTGGACCTGGCGGCGAGTTTCATGAAACAACCAGTAGACAGAGTAAGATAGAGCTTGTGACTTGGCTGGCTTGTGCATTCTGCCTGGTTCCACAAAACCATTGTCCTGTAGTGTGTGTTGGGAGCAGGAATGGGAGATAATAACTAACTTTCCCCTAAATCCCACAGTTGGCTGTGTTAGCCCTTTCACTGTTCGGTTTGAAACAGTGAAAATTGAGATCACTGTCGTAGTCCCCTCACAAATTGAGCTCGGTATAGTTTCAACTTAATTTCAACTCCTGTAGTAACAAATAGATTACCAACAAGGATGTTTAAGATCTGTCTCTACTACTGTGGGAAGAAGGCAATTGCTCCAAGAAATCTCTCACTATAGGGTAGGGGTACCTGTAAACCTCCACCTGTAAATCTGCCAGGTGAATAGCACTGAGCTGTCAAAATAATGCCTGGTACAATTCATGATCGTCCATTTACAGCAGAGGAGAATTTAATTGGACCTGACTCCATGAAGCTCCTGTCTTCAACCTAGGCTTTGGTAATTTTGTCACTAATTATTTTGTGATAAAGGGGCCGTGTGATATACAGAAATGTCAGACCTCACTTCCAGTGAAATGGTCTAAAAATATCACTGCATTAAAAGATGAGGCATTCCTAGGTGGTTAATCTTTCTGTGTGCAGTCAAAACATACATTATTCATTGCACAAATTTGTTTAATGTAGCAACTGAACTTAGCGGTTGTGTTGGTTGCCTGATTAAGACGTCAGAAAGAACTCTTGCTAATTCTTGGGGCTTGTCTTTGTCTTCTTGACAGAGCTATTGTGTTAAACTCTCTGGTTTGAACAAGACCACCTACCAGAGCTCCATGAAGTCTTTGGAGTGTTTGCTGGGGGTGAACCAAAGGCTGGGGATGCGAGACTTGGCTGTGCAGTTTTGCTGCTCGGAGGCAGTGAACATGGCTTCAGAGATCCTGCAGAGGTGAGGAAGCTCTTGGGGGCACATGGGAGCCACAAGGAAGGTTCTTAGCTCTTTAGGTGTGTAAAGAGCTTGATGTTTGGAAGGGCCAGATATCTCCTACTGATTGGAGCACTGAGGTGAGTTCTTAGCACTGAAAATCCAGCCATGAGCTGGGCCACTTTTTAGAATACCTGTTAGAAAGATTTAGCCTGGAATCTCACCAAGTAATTGTCCAACTAGGAATTTTTCAGCTGGGAATAGTGTAAAAAATACAGGACTCCTAATCTCTGTATTTTCCCATAGCATCACACTGTCAGCCATTTAACTGCTGATCATGGCACAGTTCAGAAGTAATGCTCAGTAGAAATAAATCCTCCCTTTTGGGGATACAGATCTCTTAAAATGCACATCACTCTATCTGTAAAACCAATAGGTAGAACACTTCAGTGGAGATTCAATAGAACCAACTAAAATATTCCATTCTGTATGATCTGCTTTAAGCAGAGCAGTCCCTGAAGAGCTCTGTTCTGCAGTGCAGCCACCCTGATAGCACAGGTTTAAAGGCTGTTAGGTCAGTGCACAAAGGCTGTGCTTGCTTGGTGGCAGTTAATACAAACTGGAAAAAAATAGCCTGGGGCAGGTGGACAATGAAAAATTACATTCTTCAGTGCTGCACATCCACTTTGTCATTTTGCCTTTATAAGCCTTCCTCTCTGTAACATACGTATTCCAGGAATCAAAGAAACTGTAATGCTACTTTCCATTGTAGGATGGATTTATGGAAAGCATCTCACTGTAAATTTTAAGATGTTAGGGAGAGCTAAAAGTGCTGTGTGGATCAGGAGCACACAAAGTAGATTTTACTGGCATGTCTTGATCCAGATCCCCAGTTTAAAACACCTCTAATTCCCGAAGAGGAGGTCATGCCAACCCCTTCTTTCCCTCATTTGTTCTGCTCCTCTCAGCCAGCAGCAGCTGTTTCTGCTTGCCTGGGTTGCAGAGGCCCAAGTGGTCCAACAGACCTGTTCAAGGTCCAAGTGCCATGTGACAGATGGATTTGAGAGCTGGATGTGTGGCAGATGCCCTGTCCAAGTGTCACTTGCTGTTCCCCAGGTATGAGTGCAGCCTCTCGGACGCCCAGCGAGCGGACCTGGATTTCTCCAAGCCCCTGTTTGTAACAGCTGCACTGTGCACTGCATGCAGGTGAGTGTAGTCTGGGAGACCTCCTGCAGGCTGAAATGAAATGCCTGCTGAGACACCAGCCAGTGCCAGCAGCTCATTCATTCAAGGTCTTGCTAGGCATATCCTGCTGCCCTGCTCCTGCAGATGGACACAGCTGGAGCAAACCAGGCCTTTCCTCATAGTGGAGTTTTCAACGTGCACTGCACAAAGCAAAAACTTACATGGCTTTTGATGAAATGCTGCTAAAGGTGCAAGAAGGGCTTCTGAGCACCAAGAAGCAGTCATTCTGAAGAAGGAAAAACCCCAAGAGCTACACCATCACATCCTGAGGGTGCTGTAGCATTTGAGAGATGGCTCTGATAGCTGTAGGCCCATGTCAGCTAAGAGAGGTGTGTGACTCAGCCAGCACTTGTGAAGAATTTGCTTGTATGCAAAGCTCTTCCTCCCTCAGCATTACACCTTGTGACAGTCTTATTCAGCAGTACAGGTGCTGTGTGGTTGCACAGCTCCTGACAAGGGCTCTCTTGACACAGAGTCACATTCAGCTTTTTGCGGTAGAGGCATTTTGTCCTGGTTTCCCTGAAAATTTGAAAAGTTACCTTTTCCTAAAACAATCCCTTATGTAAGTTGAACTCACTCTGAGTTTCAGTTGAGCTGTATTGACTGAGTAGTGCAGGGATCTGTTTTTTAAGTAGATATGTTTCTGAGTGAGACAAGGATAGGTGGGACAAAAAGTCAGGCCAGCCTTCATCATTCTCACAGGCAGTGTTGGTACAGTAATTATCACCTCACCTAAGTGATGGGTACTGGAGTGTTGCTTTGTACAAAGATAACTTTCTCTTGTAGGTGTTTGAAGCTAAAAGTGGACAAAACTAAAATGTTGGCTACATCTGGAGTGAAAAAAGCAATATTTGACCGGCTGTGCAATCAGCTGGAGAAGATCAGCCAGCAACTCAGCAGTAAGTTTTTGGCTTTGTCCCTGTAAGACAGCACACACATCCCGTGGCCTCACAGTGCCCCATCCTGTTCCACTGGTGATTTCAGTCTGATCACTTTCAGCTGTCCCCTTCCAGCCAAATCTGCCCATCCATTCCATTCCAGCATGTTTCCTGCAGCTCAGTTCCACCCCCAGGTCTTGCTTCTGGAGAAGTTGCAAGAGTTTAGCAAGAACAAAAATAGGGAAAAATAATATTTTCCCCTCTTCTCAAATGCTTACTGCTCTTTACAGTCTCTGCTGCTGCAATTTATTCCTTGCTTCTCCCATAGTACCTGACCTATCTTGGATTCCTCTCTCTTGCCTGGTTTCTGCATCCTGTTAACATGGCAACCTGGCACACAAATTATCACAAACATCTTCTCAGGCTGACTCACTCCTGTGCTTTCCTTTCCCCCACTGCAAGATTAACAGGCATAAGCCTTGCTGTTCTGGTACCAACTCAGCCATTCCCTGGCACCACCCCTCCTCATACACTGGGCAGATGTCAGGAATATTTCTTGCCCATTGTTGAGCCTGCAGCTCTCTCTGCTCCCTTTTGTGGGGGAGAAAATCTGAAATATAATATGTGCCCTAATGTCCTTGTATTTCTGCTGCATCCTCTTTCTCCTTTTTCTTTCCCCAGGCTTTCATTTTTTACTTTCCCAGTGAAAGTTATCCTCTCTCACTGTGTCTTCATACCCTGAGGTTTTCTCCAACATGCTGCCTGAATCTACCCCAAAAGCTGCTACTTTCTCCTAGGCATGTGCCCTATAAAACCCAAACATTACCCCAGCACTAAAGCAACTAAAGTCAACTGGGAATTTCTGTAAGAATTCAGGGAAGAGTGTGCATCTGTATACGTACACAGCCCCCTGCCTGTTGTGGGTATCTATAAAAACAGTGGGAATGGAATAGAAGGGAAAGAAATAATAGATAATCCTGCCTGAGTAACCTAGAAGGGTAGCAGTGTGGTTTGGGGCAGTGAACATGGTGGATACCAATGCAGCAGCTGTTTGCTGCTAATTAAAGCAGCCAGTCAGTCCATGCCATACTTGAAGTGGTGGCACCTCTTGTAGAGCTTGAGCATCAGTCTGGACCAGGGAACTGCTCTGACTGGACAACAGTGCTTGTGGAAGGTGGCACTGCTGTCAAAGAATTACGTTGAAGATACCCATGGAGCCCCAAATACCATTCAAAAGCAAAGCAACACTTGTTTTTTTTAGAAGATGTTCCACTGGCTGCAGAGACACCTGACAGCTTGCAGAGCGCCCTGGAGCAGTGTGAGCAGGAAGAGGGTAAGTTGTGTTTAGCTGTGAGTGAAAATCACCTCACTAGAGTAGTTCTGAGCTTCCTTGCTGCTCAGTGTTGGAGTTGTGTGATGGGCCATGATGCTCCAGCACACAGCAGCTCTCTAAATCCTGCAAACCTGGCAGAGCCTGGCAGCAGGACAGTGCAGCTTGCACTGAGTAGTCCCAGTAGAGTGAAGGACAGCTGCTCTGTTCAGACACAGGTGCACAGGTGACTGTCCCAGCAGGTGAGGGGAGCAGTAACCACAGGATTAGCTACCACAGGAACAGCCCCCTCCTGGTGTCTGTACATGTGCTCACTGCCTGCTGATGGCCTCTCAGTGGCTTTCTTGTTTCCTCATAGGCTCTGAAGAGGATGAGGAGATGCCATGTAAACAGCCAAAGACTGAAACAGATCAGGACTATGAAGAATGGAAAAAGAAAATCCTGGAAAACGCTGCTAAGGCACAAGAGACAAGGAATAGTGACTCTGTAATGCCACCCAGTAATGTAACTGCTGCTTGCTCTTAACTTTAATTCTCCCTCTGCTCTAACAAGAGATCCAGTAGCATATGAGTGATGGCTGCCTGGCAGACAGCTGGTTTTATTTAGGTTTTAAGTATTTAAGAATGTTATTTTTAATAAATGACACCACAGAGTGATGGGATTTTACAGGAAGTGTGTGTGACTGCTCACCAGGCTGTGGCATTAGGGGTAGAATAACTTCATTCTCTTGCTGCAAGAAGCAGGTAACATTCTAATGCTACTTTAAGTGTAAATAAGTTACAAGTTACAGGGCCTTGGGCCTCTGGCTGGAAGCAGTCAGTGAAATAAGAGGAAGGGGATTAACAGTACCTTGTTAAACTGCCAAGCCAGCAGAGAAATAAAACCTTATTTTTTTAGTTTTCTGGGATTTTTTTAATAAATATTGTTTAGTCAATTAATTTTACTTATTTTCATGTGTATAGGATATTTTCATGTGTATAGGAATGAAACCTCTTGTGCTTTTGTAAGGGCTCCCAAATATTCCAAAAAACAATAAAAGTACTGGAAGGAAAAGCTTTGTATTATGACATCATGTTCTTGGCACAGGTACTTGGAATGCAAAATAAGAAACACAGAGGAGATGCCTGTGCCTTAAGAATGAAGATATCCAGAGGAAAAGGATGTTGACTGGGTAACAGATTTTTTGTGTCTCACAGTCAAAAGCTTAGAGAAAAGGTCTTTGTTCCATTTCTCTTGCATGTTTTCTGCCTGGACTATATCTCTGGACCTACCCAGAAATACCTTCAGGTTTGGCAGGGGGGCTTAAACCAAAGTTGATGAATATTCTTGTTCCACTTTGATGAAATTTATTAGTATCAATTCAGAAATATACAGACCAATGAATACAATGACATTCAGCATGCAGAAACACTGTGGAAGGAAAACATGAACAAAAGTGGGCCTTCACAGAAGGTGATAAATTATCAAGATTCTTCTCTGTCCCAATTCTGGAAGTGCTGCAGAAGTCAGGACTATGCAAAGTGAGAGGCACTTAAGTGGAAAAGATAGCTAGCCTAGAGTAAGCCAGTCTTACAAACCTCATCATTAGCAACCAACACTTCTGCAAATTCATGGGATGTGAAAGTCCATACAGTTCAAAGGAGCTTTACAGGTGCCTTTGCTGGAAAGCTACTTTTAGTAATACCAGTTTCCATTTTTCCTAAGAGCCCATCCAGCTCACACTGAGTTTTGCAGAATCCAGAACAGGAAACCACAGGTTTAATAAATAGTGCTGTACTTGTATCAGAGAGACTGTAAGTGGCTCCCACTCTATGCATAAGAAAAGAGTTTAAAATCCAAAATAAGGTAATATTGTGAAGAAAAGGTTTAATGTTCAAGAGCAAAGTAAGGGGGGAAAAAAGGGCTTCAACCTCCTAACTGGACTAAAGGCAGAGTCTGGCAACACTCTGTTTCCCTGTCACTGAACCTATTAGAAATGAAACCTGTTTTGCATGTCACACCATACCAGCTTCTCATACTGCATTAAGATTTCCAGAGAGGAGAAACAAATCTTCAAACTAAAACTTAGCAACTTAAGTGCTGCAGTCATGGACAATGAAAAGCACAAGTTACAAGTTTTAAAAGCATAAAATCTCTGGAACGCTCCTCTTTTCTCTACAACATGAGATCTTTTTGCATAGACCCAACAGTCATCAGGTGATTTGTATGCATGGCAGTTTCACCCATCTCCTTCCAGAAGTTCAGTCAGTTCAGCTCAATTCAACTTGCCCTAAGAAAGAGCAGCAACTTAAGTTCCTTCAAACCAGGGTTCCTCATAGTTCCTAACTATGCAGTGACTATCTTTTAAAGGAGAGAGTAGAATAATAAAAAACCAAAACAACAAACCAAAACCATCCAAGCTGGAGTTGCACTGAAGCATCTTCATGTTGTGGGGAAATTACCTTTTAGAAAGAAATACAGAAGAAAATTATGTCTATATCTTTTGTTTTAGGTAACAAACACCTGAGGGACAAGTTGTGCCACTGTGTGGCAGTTCTCTAAAGTTGCTAACACACATACATCATTCAGGAAGAAAGTCTTTAGAGATCCTTTGCTTGGTGTGAGAGACTAGAAAACTGCTGGGGTTTCTGCTATAAACACACCAACAATACTCTGCAGAATCAAAGCCTTCAGCAAGAAGTCAGCCCCAGTAACAGCCACGTTTTCCACCACTGTATAGAACAACTAAAAACTTGTAAAAACAAACAAAGTAGCTTCTGCTTTTAGAAATCTTGTGCTTCTTCCATAAAGCTCTTCTGGAAGTGCAGCACTAACACACAAAATAATTGAGGAAGACAGTCCCAAAACCTTATGATATAAAACAGGGATAGAAATGTTTGGAGACATTGAGTCCTCCTTCCACCTTCACGTCCATCTCTAGGAAAGTAAGAGGTTTCACACAAGCTCACACAAGCTTGACAGCCATACTCTGAAATCTCTTCAGCCTGTTAGCAGCAGCCACCACATAAAAGTGTTTCTGTGAACAGAACAGAACAGTTCAAGCATGAGTGCAACCAAGGCAAAGGAACTTCTCTGCAGCTGACAGGGATTTCTCTTCCTGGTAAACCTATTTCCCTGCAGTGCCCCCCAGCTTGTGTGGGTTGCAGGGGCTCCTGCACAGCAGCTGGCACTGTGAGGTTTTTCAATGTTATTATGAATTGCACAGTGATAGGTCTTTAGATTGTATCATCTTTAAAATGCAAGTGCAGAAGTTTGCCACCTAGCATTTGCAGTGCAGGACTGAAAAAAGTGTAAGCCTCTGGTTCAACTCCTTGGCAAGGAAATGCAACTCCCCAGTGGCAGAAGAGAAGGAAATGGTCCTCACTGAGTTTGCCTCACAATTCCACAGGCTTCTTTCTAACAAGACCGCTGTGTTCACCTTTTAAGATCAATTATCTACAATCAAATAGAGACTCAAACACAAATTATTACCTATCACTTCATAAAAACAGTTCAGAAGGAGCCTGGGGTTATCAGTAAGATCCTGAAGAGTTCTCTTAATGGGTTTAAGCCTAGTTTTTTTCCTCTCTCCCACACTTCCATTCTGCAGTAGGAGGCACAAACTGCCTTAAGTAATATTCCTACTCCTTAGTGACAACAGATCAATGCAACTGTTAGCAATGGAAAAAGTATAAAGACAATGATCTTTTAATATAAAGTAGCATCTGAAGCCTCTGAACGTGTAGAAAGAAAGATGTAAAAAACTTCTAAACACCAATCAGCGTGAAAATTGAAACCAAACCTGCTGGAAATAGAAGCAGGACAAAACACTTCATTTGCAGGTAAAAACAGACTTCACAACTGACGCTTCCAACCGAGAAGCCTGTGGGCACCAGTGAGCCACCACACAAGAGGAGGGCATGGCTCTGCCCGTGCCGATTTTCCCTGCGGAGGCAGATTTGTGCATTTACCTTCCATTTCCTGTGGGCCATGTAGCTCTGCAGCAGCAGCTGGGACTTGAGGCGGAGCTTGCACTCCTGCGCCTTGGCAGGGAGGTTGCTGAGCCACTCGTGCTTCAGGCACTGCGTCGCGCTCATGCGGCAGCTGCAGGGAGGGATCGGCCGTGAAAACCCAGCCCCTCTGCTCCCCTCCTCGGTGCCCTGTGCTCCTCTTTGTCAGGGATAGAGAAACTGCCTCACATGAATGGACACGAGCGCAAATGCTGTTCATCCCCCGCGCATGAGATCCTAATAGCATCCGGCACTCTCCAGCAGGAGGGGTGAGTGGGATGAGGGACTGCCGGTGGCTCTGCCGTGCCTTGGTTGAGTGTGGTTAAGTTCTGGGGTAATGTATCACTTTATTATGCAAATTCAGAACTTTGCTAACAGAAAAGTAACATTTATGGTGTTATCTGTCTGTCCTAATAGCACAAGTTCATTCTGTGCCTCATCTTTAAAAAGCACAATTGTCTATTCACCCTAAACTTGGATCAAGCTAAGCATACTTAATATCCTGACATCCAACAATGGGCCCAAATGCCACAGCCTATCCTAAAAGGTTTGGGAAATATATGGTAATGGAGGAAATCTTGAGGTTGAGGTGTTGAGAAAAAAAATTTAATTTGCCTTTTTTCAAATGAAAAGCCTATGCCTAACTCCTGAGCTCTGAGTGAGCTGTCACTGAACTGATGAAAAGACAGCTCCTGTCTGCTCACCCCAATTTCAGCAGTCAGGGGAGGGGGCTGCAGATCCTGCACAAGGCCAGACCCACTGCCCCAGCAGGGCAGAGGCTGTCACACACCTTGTGAACAACTGGGCCAACTAATCACTGCTCTCTGCAGCTCACTGACAGCACTCTTCTCTCACATACCCATTTCACTCACAGCTTCTAAGCAGACTCTGCAGAGTGTCCCTTTGGACACTCTAATCCCATTGCACAGAAAAAATTGAAGATTCCAAAGTTTACAGTCTCACAGCAAATCATCATTACAGTCTGAGAAAAAATCCTTAGATCTCTCCTGCTGGCAATATGCTAAATTTCAGTTAATTCGTTGTTTTTCATAGTAACCTATTGTTCAAAATGGAATTAGTACCAGAACTGATGTGTCTGATTTAGGTAATGATCTGGAAGTTGTTAATATTCTAAGCACTCCTTTGAATTCTCCTCAAACACAATCTGTTTTACTGTATGCATCATTTCCTGATTTGATTAGTTTTGTATAACTACTCAGCAAGAGAAAAATTTCTGTACCCAGCCAACTCCCCAGCCGTGGTCTGACATCCACATGATCCTCATTCTCTGTATTGTTTCATATGTGCAATCACTTTTTATCTCAGCAGAGCCAAGAATGAGAAGCCACAAGCAGAGTTAAGTCCCAAATGCTCCCTAATATCTCCCAAAAGCCTGTAGACCACTTTAGATGAGAACAATGCACATTTTCACAGCTGCAGCTTCCATTTAGCCTCCATGGCATTCAAGAGGCATTTTTGCAATTTCTGTCAAGGCTTGTGAGAGTCCAAACTAACAATAGAAAGAGTTTTTGCTCAGAGAAGCAAAAGCTTTAGAGACAGATTCCTATACTGCAAATCCTTCCAGATTTCCTGTGTTCTGCCTGTATTAATGCTACTGTGGAAAGCAACTTTCCTCAGTCAGGGTACACAGACACTTTCCTTTAAAACAAGGGTTTCTGAATCACTGAGGATCTGCCCAGCAAGCCCAGAGCCAGCACACAAAAATGTCACACAGTAAGTTCTCATTGTTGGCTGCAATCCAAACAATTGGCTGGTAAGAATTTAATATCATTGGTGCCACTGTCCTCACAATCAGACACAGGTACCTTTTCTCCTTCACAAGCAGTCTGGAAATAAAGTCTTTGGCATCCTCTGAGAGCTGTTCAAATGCTTCTGCATCAAAATCCCAGCTGCAGTTGACCACATAATTCATTGTCTCTGCATCAGTCTCTCCCAGGAATGGGGACAGGCCACTAAGCCTTAAAAAAAGAAAGATGGGTGTGGGGAGAAGAGCAGTTATCATATGCAAGGTGTGTTTTTCCTTCTATGAATCCTCTGCTTTGTAACTGTTGTTATCTTATGGAGGGAAAAGGCTCTCAGCTATGGGGGTTCCATTTCTCAGTCCCTGCCAACATTTTGGGGCAATTAAGTGTTGTGATTTAGTGTTACCCCCTAGCAGTTCACTCAGGTCAGGGAGCACCATTAATAGATCCCCAAGGAATGAATTCAGTGAGGATTTAGGAACGTCCTTCAGTGCTTTCCCAGCCAGGAAAGCTAGAGGGACTCAAGAGCTTTCCCAAATCAGGGCCCATATCCTTATGTGGCTTGAATTTAACAGAACTCTGAACTATAAATTACTTTTTACAGTTAGTCTCTGAGCCCAGATTTATGGCTTCCATCATTCATTACTTCATTCCGTTGGGTTTTGGCTCACATACAAATTTAAACCAGAAATTTATCCAGTTCACAGAAAATGTCTGTGAAAGATCCTGGGATGCGAAACAAGCTCATCAGAAGGTAGTGAGTTGGGACAGATAAGCTGTCCATGGTTGCCATCCAGATATCAGAGAAAAGTTTTAGCCCTGTTAATGACAGGTCATTTCTTAGACCCATGGCCCAACACACATAATATGAATGCTCCTGAGCAGATGCACACCAAGTCTAAGATTATAAAATGATCAGATTACAAATTTTAAAATTAATTCAAGTCCTCAAAAACAAAATCAAAATTTAAATTCTCACATATGTTGGGCAACTTTTCAGAGTTAAAAAAAAAAAAAAAGACCTGACCCATTTTACTTTGCTAAGTAAGATGATAAGGGAGAAGAACATTTACATATTTATCCAAAGGATCATTTGTTGTTCAGACACTTTGGACGCAACACAAGGTGTCTCTATGAAAAGCTGGGGGTTTTAACAGAATCAGTTCGGAGTGGTCACAGCCAGGTGGGCTCAGTGGCTGCTGCATCCCTGCCCTGCAGGACCCTGGCAGCACTCACAGCATGTATGTGATGACACCCACGCTCCACATGTCCGTGGGGAAGGAAACAAAGTCGTAGTTCACCACTTCGGGAGCCAGGAACTCCGGAGTCCCAAAATTCACCTTCAGCTTCTCACAGGGCTTGTACCTGGACCAGGAAAAGAGCCACGAGTGAGGAGCTGGGGAGCTCATCCCACCAAGGGAAGAGCAAGGCCAGGCTTTTGGGAGTGTGGCAGGGGAGCAGAGCCGAGTGCCCGGCAGCCAGGGCAGCACTGGGGTGACCTCAGGGGAATATTCCATCATCATCCCTCTGCCAGAGCAAAGCCAGGAGGAAGAACAAGGACACTAAACCCTGCAAAGGGCTCCCCCAAAGACTGGCCACCTTCTGCCAGGCACCACAGGATGCTTTCCAGCAGATGTTGTCCAAAATCCATAAACACAGCAGTTTTGATTATACAAGATTTGGAGAGCATTTGATTAGTGGGATGTCCCCAGCTACAGCTCAGGGGAAACATCTGTATCACAGATATGAACACAATATAACTAAGGTGGGACTGAAGGGGATTATTTGGGCTCAGGAACAGGTAACAGTGACCCCATATAGGGGAAAATGACTCCATTCTTTTTGCTATTGCTGAACGGGGAAAGGTTATGAAACTGAACAGTGACAACTGCCACTGACGGCAGCTGGAGTCACTCTTGTGCTCAGACAGAACAAACCACTAAAGCACTGCTTGGAAATCTCTTTCTCCTGGATGATCTTGTTCACAAAACTGCTTCAGTAGAAGCTTGTATCTTTACTCACCCAATTTAAAAATCAACCAAACAAAACTCCAAACTCAATGTACATTTTTTTTTCTTTCACAAGTATTTTATGGAAACATGTCCTTGAACAGACACTTATATACAAACACATAAATATATATATGTGCATGAATGTACCAGCTTTTAGCTGAAGAAAAACCTCAACGGGTTTAGAAAATAATTAGAGAAGTATTATTGTTCTTACTATCATAATAATAAAATAATTAATTTTTATTCTAGGGCAATTGACTTATGATCTCACAGCTTTTCTTTAAACTCATGCAAGCAAAATAAAAGAATGGAGAAAAGTCCCTGTTTTTCTGAGGGTTTCCTGTTTCATATGGGATGGCTCAAACATGTTTTTTTCTTTTTTTTTTCCTTCAATCAACTTAGCTACTTAAAGAGTTTAGCAGATAATTTCTACAATTAGAGCCTGCGTCATGAAACCCTGCAGTCAAGAAGTCTCTGGGAGCCTTCACAGAGTCCCTAGAGTAAAAGCTCTACATGGGGAATAATTTTGAGATAATTAGAACAGTAGTAAAGCTTTATCCAAGAGAAATGTTATTTGAAAAAGTAATTAGATAATTAATGCACACAGCAGAAAATTCACGCCTGCAAAAGCATAATGCTTAGCTCACTCAAACACAATTATTACAGAGCCATCAAAACACAACCCCCCACCAAAGAAGTACCAGAAACATGTCAGAGGTTTGTGAGTTTGATTTGGTTTTGATTTTTAAAGTAATTCACAACTGAAGTTTCTTACCTCCTTGCTAATCCAAAGTCAATAATTTTAATCTGGTTTCCTGTGTGATTTACACATAGGATGTTTTCAGGCTACAAAAAGAGAAGAAGGTGTTTTGAGTTAAATGTCTGACAGAGATATCTAGCAAAAGATAGCATAAAATTCTCTCCATAAAAAGCCACAAAAACCAGATCAAATGCACACCAGATTTTTTTTTTTCCCAGTGGGAATATTTTTCAAGATGAGGATGGGAGGGGTGTTGGGGTCCACCTGCAGATCTGTGTATGAGCCAGATATATATATGTCTATAACCCTGGTCTAATGTCATTTGTGTAAGGTGCTATATAAGCAGGCAGGAAAAAAACAGTTTGTATTTCTGTTTAAAAATATCCATTATTAAGGGACCTAATGGTTCCCTTAATGGAAAACATTGCAATTTTGCTGCAGGTTGGTTCCAGGCAGTAAAAACAACAAACTATAGAAGATGATTGAACAGATATTTGTTAAAAAAAAAAGGTAGGGGAAATAGAGGGAAAACTGTGGGCATTTCTAGCCAAGGAGGCCTTGGTGGGGTTTTTCTCACCAATGATAAAAGAGGATTGTTTAATGCTATAGAGAATGAAAAGCTTCTGATTTAAGAGAGGCAAAAGCCCAGAATCCTGGTGATTCCAAGCAAGCTAATGAACAGACATTGGAAAAAAGTAATCAATCTCTAAAGCCCCATTCATTGCAGCTATTGTCTATTCCTTTATGATGTGAGTCCATGAAATGGGAAATTACTCCTCAGTAATCAGAGACTCTGTGGTGCCTAAAGCAGCACCACTAATGCACAGAGAGCACAAACAACTGACCTTCAGATCTAAGTGGAGAATGTAATGCTGGTGCAAGTAGTGGACTCCTTCACAAATCTGTTTGGTGAACAGGATGGCATCCAGCTCTGTCAGATGGTAATTTTCATCTGTGATCCGGTCAAATAATTCCCCACCATCAAGACTAAAATTTTCACACAGAAAAGCATTAAAAACCTTAAAATCTTGCATTAGCCTGATTTATTTCCAAGTTGGGAATTAGGCTCTGTAATTGAGGGTCCTAACAAAACATCCAATATAAAGTATCGGCAGCCTCAATGACTTCAAGAGACTTATTTCTCTTGAAATTAAACATCAATCTAAACTCAAAAATGGGAAAGTTGTCACTAGTATTTGAGGGATACATGTCAAAGCCAAACCCACATGACCTGGTGATCTTATGGGACCTGGAGAACCTATAGGAAGTACTAAAGTTATTCAGACACTCATCTTACCAGTCATGGAAAAATAAGTCTTCAACCTACAAAATTTATTAAATGGAACTTCTCAGACTGACAGCTGTTTCACATGGGCTGACAAGTGAACTTAATTCTGCACAGAAGTTAAGAGAAAATGACTCAGATAAAGCTCTGACAAGCTTTTAACCTGAAGAAATTACCTTTAAAACATTGTTTTTTCCTTCTGAAAATGAGATCAACTCTCTCTTAGGCTGGGAAACCACTCACTTCTTCACAGCTCAGAATTATCATTCCCTATTTGCTCTAGTGACCTGAGAAAACCCAAACATTTGACAATTCCTGAGCTCATTTAAACTTACTATTCCATTATCAAAGTGATATTATTTTTGGCTTCAAAAGCATCATAAAGCTGGATCAGATTCACGTGATTTAACTGGTTCATGATGTTAATTTCATTTTTTACTTCCTCCTGAAAAAAATAACAAAGTAACAAAAAATGAGCAAAATACACTTCCCTTCAATTTCAACATACCAAAACAGAAGTATTTATAAAGCCCAGCAGCAGCTACAGCACAGATCTCAAGGGGATTGGGGGTTTGATCATGAATACAGCAGATGATGAAGAGTCACACCAAGCCCAAGATTTTGCAGAATTTGATGGTACCCAAGGATGAGTTGCCCCTCATGGGGCAGCTCGGGGTGCTGCCTGTGGCAGGGAGGGCAGGGTCAGAGCTCCCAGCAGTGTGGTTACCTTCTCTTTGGCTCCTTTCACTTTGATGATTTTGGCTGCCAGGTTGAGCCCCGTCGATATTTCCGTGCACTTGTGGACTTGCCCAAAACGCCCCCTGCGGATGCCAAGGAAAAGATGGGAAAGATGGGAAAGCAGCTCAGCACAGAAACCTCTCCTAGAACTATTCTTACCATGAGCAAAAATAGCCCAGTACAAAGTGAACAGAGTCGGGTGGCCAGCAGCATGGAGCTCCTCTTTCTCTCAGCTTATGAAGGATTAGTTTTATCTTTCCAGCCAGTTGTTCAGTGCTTACATTAAAATATTAAGCCCCGTTGGTTCTGCTGAGGTATGATGGCCTGGCCATGCTCTAGCTCCTTTCTGTAACTGGACCCCCTCGCTGTCCTTCAGGGATATGTTAGTGGGTCTATTAACAAGGATATTTCTGTCCTGATCCCAGAACTTTTTAAATGACCATAAGACCAGTAACTGTAGCCACTCTGGAGCCTGCATTTCTGGCATGCTGTAAATTCTCCCCCATGTCACGCAGATATGTTAATGCCCCTTGGGATGATTTCTAAACACCATCTTCCCTGCTGTTGCATCACATTGCTTATACTTATTAAGCCATATTTGTATGTGGATCAATGTGTAAATCAAGCCTTCTTGTCACATAAGTAAGGATACAAGAATACAAAAGCTGAAGCAGCTGCAGACTTCCTATGAGTGAAAACTAAATATAAGGTCAAAATAATTATAACTCTTCCTTAGTTTTCTTTAATGTGCAGCTCAGCACAGAAAAAAAAGTATTTTGGAAGCTGCCTGGCTTTGTTGACTTTTCAAATGCTCTGAATCTATCTGCCTTAAGGGTACAGGTTCTTCTGACAACACTGAGGCCAGGATTATTAAAACAAATGAAAAAACCAGTCACCAGGATGGCAGTCAGGCATCTGAAAACAGGGCTGGGGCAGAAACCAGCCATCTAAGGGACATCCTTGATGTAGGAGCAGCTATGATCACCCAAAAGGCTCCAGGATGAACCCACCCCCTCTGGATGCAGAGAGCTTGTCTGTCCCTCACACACACACCTGGGGACAGGCACACTTACCCCAGCAGCAGCAGCACAGCCTGGGGACAGGCACACTTACCCATCCCCTGCAGCAGCAGCAGCACAGCCTGGCGACAGGCACACTTACCCCTGCAGCAGCAGCACAGCCCGGGGACAGGCACACTTACCCACCCCCAGCATCACAGCCCGGGGACAGGCACACTTACCCCCCCAGCAGCACAGCCCGGGGACAGGCACACTTACCCATCCCCTGCAGCAGCAGCAGCACAGCCCGGGGACAGGCACACTTACCCCTGCAGCAGCAGCACAGCCCGGGGACAGGCACACTTACCCCCCCAGCAGCAGCACAGCCCGGGGACAGGCACACTTACCCCCCCAGCAGCAGCACAGCCCGGGGACAGGCACACTTACCCCCCCAGCAGCAGCACAGCCCGGGGACAGGCACACTTACCCCCCCAGCAGCAGCACAGCCCGGGGACAGGCACACTTACCCCCCCAGCAGCAGCACAGCCCGGGGACAGGCACACTTACCCCCCCAGCAGCAGCACAGCCCGGGGACAGGCACACTTACCCCCCCAGCAGCAGCACAGCCCGGGGACAGGCACACTTACCCCCCCAGCAGCAGCACAGCCCGGGGACAGGCACACTTACCCCCCCAGCAGCAGCACAGCCCGGGGACAGGCACACTTACCCCCCCAGCAGCAGCACAGCCCGGGGACAGGCACACTTACCCCCCCAGCAGCAGCACAGCCCGGGGACAGGCACACTTACCCCCCCAGCAGCAGCACAGCCCGGGGACAGGCACACTTACCCCCCCAGCAGCAGCACGGCCCGGGGACAGGCACACTTACCCCTGCAGCAGCAGCACAGCCTGGGGACAGGCACACTTACCCCCCCAGCAGCTGGTGGCGGCACACGGAGTAGCTCGTGGTCACCTCGGCTTGCCTGACGCTCACGATGCGGTGCTCGAAAGGAGCAGGAGGAGAGGGGCTGTCGTCTGTGGGGAGACACACATCTGCTCACTGACACTGCTGCACACATCGCTGCTGCTTCACCTCCTCACACACAGGATGCTCGGCTGCTAAATCTCTTCTACAGACAAGGAATTCAGTCCCAGAGCTGAGATCGGCATCCCACCTCCTGAATCTCTGCTCTGGTTTTTAACATTAGTAAATGCACTGGACACCTTTAGGAGAACAACATCTTAGCTTATGCATTAACAGAAAGGGCCCCCAGAAAGTATTACCTGAAAGTTTGAAAAAAATTACACTTATCTTTTAATTGTTACGTGACAGCCAGAAAAGCCAGCAAAAATACACAGCACTGAGGAATGAGGACAGTGATTGATAAAATCATGAGGCTCCTCTTAGCAGCAAGGATTTTGCAGACAATTTCCAAATTAAAGCCGCAATTATTAGCAGTAAAACTACTAAGTTTAGTCTGTTTGTGGTAAGCTAAATTAGTTAACTGTGATCACTTAATGTCCAAGGGTAAAGCTTCATGAAACCCATTTTTTTATGTCTCCCATTGAAAGCAATTTTATAATTAATCTCCAGGTATCTCAGGCTGCAATTTAACATGTATTCAACTCATCTCCAGCCCTTGCTCAGAACACCAGAGCAGTCAGGTCATCTGCCCATGTCTGTACATTCTGGAACGTGCACACGTATGTGCTGCCAGGAGAGAGCATCCCCTGAGACAAATCCAAGTGTTCCCTCAGTAGCCAAGAGATCCATGGCCAATACACAACAGGCCACAACATTTCCTGCAGTTCTTTTCTGTGCTCTGGATCTCCATAGTTGCTGAAGTGTGCTTGGTTGTACACTCTAGCTGAAGGAACAAATGCTTCATCTAAAGAAAATAGATTTTTTCAAAATTCTCATACTTCTCATCACACATACACTTCATGCTATTTTATTTTAAATTAATTTTTTTTCCCAAAACACACTTAAAAAGGAAAGTTACTATTAAAAGAACCTCTGAATTGTTACTCACAGAGTCAAAGGTATCCAATGGAAAATGTCCTTGAAGTGTAAGACATGGCTGTTCTACTGAGCACTGCTCCTGCTCTTATTGTCTATACAACAGGCAGGAATAGCACAAAATCCTCAATGTACAAGTTTCAAGAGTAACTGTGAGCAACTTACCTATGATTTCCCCTTGAGTGGGAAGAGCTCTGCCAGCTGCCAGAGACTTGGTCTTCTCTGGTGCCTCTCCTGTACCCTGCTGAGCATCGTGACCACTTCCCCCTGCAGCCTCTGAGTTTCTCCTCTCAGACTTGGTATCTGTTGGGGATTTTCCTGCTTTTGCTGTTTCTTGATGGATTGTCACTTCTACCCCTGCATTTTTCACATGCTCCTTTGCAGAGATATTCTGTGAGGTTATGGGCTTGCATTTTAATTCTGATTTCTCTTCAGCTTTTTCACCTGGTTTGGGCTTGCTCAGGAATGGCTTTTGCTTCCCTGTTTGAGATGCAAGTTCATTTTGCTTATTGTCCCCTTTAACTTCTGAATTTGGCTTGGAGCTGATGTTTTTAGGACTCTGTTGAAGTTTTAATTTGTCAGGCATCTGTTTGACTCCTTTTGAGTCTGCTGGTGTGGATTTCACTTTGGGACTTTCACCTCTGCTGTCACTTACATTTCCCTCCTTGGCCATCTCAGTCTTTTCTTTCATGTCAGTCATATGTACACTGATGGATATCCTGCAGAGCAAACAGGAGACATATGACATTGATGCAGGTGGCCAGTCTGGTTTTTGTAACTTTGTGAGGGAAGAAAGATCTGTAAGTTTCCAAACCCATAAATTTCTATAGTATGGATAAAACCTAAATGTACCAATCTTGCTGGGAATGACTCAGAAACACCAAGGGGAGAGCACCAAAAAGCATGCTGGTTCTTTCTCTGTGTCCTCATCTCTCTACACATCTGCCCTTCTACTGAACAAAATGTCTCACCCCACAAAGAGTTAATCTCACATTTGAAAACTTACCCAGTTTTTACAATTATTACAGTTGGTCTAATAAAACACCACTCATCTGGGTAGAGAAAGGATAGTGATTGCCTTCACAAATTACAGGCTGATGAGCTAAATGGCTGGCTGCTCATATGGATCTAAAAATCTGATGTTTGCACCCTCTTCCAGCTGGCTGACCTGCACACTCTGCCATCTGTGTTTGGGTCCTCTTAAAAATCTAACTTTGATAAACTCGCATTCCATCAATACTATTTTCCTTGGCATTTTAACTACTGGAAAAGTTTAATGATTTTTTTCCCTCTTGTGATGCCTAAAAAGAATACAGGTTAGAGCCAACTCTCTGTGCTCCTAAACTGCATCAAACACATTTGTGTGATAATGTTTGAGTCAACTGTTACTGCTCCAACTGTCACAAGCAGTCTGATTTTACTAAGGCTGAAATGAAACTTGTGAAGTTGTAAAGTAGATTTTATACAATGGCAAATGAAGATAGTTTCTAATGTCTGGGAGAGAACATACCTCATTTTCACAAAGGTTATTGCCTCTTTTGGCGGAGCAACCTCATTACAGAAGATATTATAAAAGAAAATGTTTCTGCTTTCGTGAAACAAGAGTCTGAAATGTCTCATTTTCTGCACCTTTAACACCCTGGTGCTGTGCTGTGCATCTAAGCTGCTCTGGTGTGAGCTGTGAGAGCAGCTGAAGCCAGCTCTGAGCAAACACTTCCTCTGCTATCTAGACAAGCCTGAACTCAGTGGGACTCTCGGGCATTTCTCCAAGCTGGGGAACACAATGTTCCTCTGACACCTCTGTGTGGGCTTACAAACTTCATTAAAAGTTGCATCCATTTTAGAGAGGCCTTTACCACCCTCCTGTGACTTCCCACTCCAAACCATGACAATGCCCTGGGCTGCAGCTGCCCCTGGGGTTTACTCCAGCTTCTGCCTTCCACTTACCTGCTGGCCTTCTTCATCCCCAAACCAAAATTTGGGCCTCAGACACCAAATTTGTACACAACAATGGAGAAATTCCCCAGCCAAAGTCATACATACATTTGTGGGTGTGTATGGATGAGTGTCTATCACCCCCCACACACATATATAAACCACTGTATAGCCACCCACCCAGACAGAGATGGTATTGGCAGTTCAAATCTGCCACAGAAGTTCAATTTGTTCCATTTGTTGGGGTTCAGTAGGTAGGGGTCTTTTGGTTGTGGGGTTTTGTTGTTTTCTGTTGTGTGGGCTTTTTAAATTTTAAATAAATGGGATTTAAATAAAACCCTAGATAAATAATGCAAAAGAAAATGGACTATGAAACACCTATATGAGAAAAATATTCATGATAGAGATGAATAAATGAACAATCTTGAGGTGACCAAGACACTGAAAACACTGAGGACAACAAACACAAGTTCTTTGGTTTTGTCATACACTAATAAATATCTCAAATTCCTTTCACCCCCATGGCTATAGAAGCCAAGGAGTTGGGAGGGAGTGAGTGGTTTATAACTACCTGAGCTTCTCTTTGTCAGCACACAGAAGTGCTGATACCTCAAAGCCTTCCCTCCCATCTGAGCCCTGGGCTGCACAGAACTTTACACAGGGCCCCCTGAGCCTTCTGCCTTAACCCTTGTAAGATCTCTGCACTTCCATCATGCAGGAGCTGCCTCCTTTAATGGCCTGCCTTTCCTTTTCTCCCTCCTAACACATGGAAAGGTTTCAGGTCCCACAGAAAGGTCCCAGCAAGGCCTTACCTGGTATGTGTCACTTCACACCCCGTGTCAGATATAGCCCGGGATGAGGAGGGCACGGCTTCCCGGGATGCCGCGCTCGGCGCTGGGGCTTTGTTTGCATTCTTCCCAGGTTTCTGATGAACAAGCTGCCTGTGGCACTCATCAGGGCGTGGGGCTCTGTCCACGTTCTGTGCTTTAGCAGGAGCATTTTGGCTGCCTGCATGATCTTGATGTACGAAGGCAAGACCATTGTGTTGATTCAAAGCTTTGACATCGACATCCTTTTGCTGCTGACAGCTCCTAGAGCTCTGTGGTTTGCCAGCACCTTCTACCCCTTGCTGCTGTGCTGTGCTGTCTTTAAGTTGAGGTTTGGAGTCAGCTTTGTGGGCTACAGCACTGGAAGTGTTCACCTTCTCATATGCTCCTTTGTTTTCATCCAGCTTTTTCACGCTTTTTGTCTCTGAATAAAATAATCCATTAAAAAACTATCCTTGGCAAAAGTGATGGCAAAACAGAGGAGGACTAAAGCAACACAGCTCTCAAAATAACCTACAGTTACACCTGAAAAGATAGCAAGAATCCCCTGAAAGGTTTAAAATCCTTACACCATCAGGCTCGAGACACTACTAACGCTCATGGCTTAAAACCAGAGATTCACCTGCTCTGGTGGCTTCCCAGCAGTGCCACAGATTGAACTTGTACTCCTTAAAGCAAACAAAAAAACCTGCAAGGCTCAAGTTCACCGTCTCTAAAACCTGAAATCACTTTGTGGGCAAATATAACAGGTAGCTTAAGGCACTGCAGATCCTGCAGGACCCTCCTGCTCCCAATACACCCTTCTCCCCAGTTAGAGTCCCCAGCAGGACTCCAAGGGACACTGAGGCACGAGGCAGCGCCTACTTGCAGTTTCCACGAAGGGACTAAAAGGTTCTTCATCACCTTCCCATGACAATGGCTGTGATTATCAACATTCTGCATGCCCAGATCAACAGCAACCAAGGTTTGCTCACAACTCTGTGCAGCTTTTGAGTCAGAATTGTGACTATTTGCTTTGGTTTTGTCACTTCCAAAGCGATGAAGCTAAAAAGGGGACTGCCCACGAGGCAAAGGATTCACTGACAATTTGTGAAGACAAGAGCGTGACAGGGCCTGCTCAACATCATGTTCACCCCTGCTGCAACTCCACAGGCACTGACAATGGATGCAACAGGGCACTGCTCTGACAGATGCACCCTAAATAGGAATCTGGCCCTGACACACCAGTGAAACTTGCTGATCAAAAAAAGATATTCCCAGTGTCAACACGTCCCTTCTTCAGAGAGGGGGAAGGGGGGGGCTGCTTCAGACATATTAATGGAAAAGAACTTATTGGGTTTGCTATGTGATAGGGCCACTGTCTTCACAGTAGCTCCAAACAAGCTCTGCTCTCTGAATCCAGCTACTGAAACCCAACTCAAAAACCCCAAAGTGCTCCTTTTAATTTCTATATCTTCTGGCTTTTTGTGGTGCTTGATCCAGATAAATCATCTTGTGAAAGTGGTGAGAACAATTCTATTTTCCCAGTACTGAGGGGCAAAGTTACTCAGTTACATCTGAGTAATTCAGGTAGTGGGAAATAGCAGGCTATTAATTTCCAGTTTGTCTGCTCCACATTCTAGAGTCAAAGCTTGCAGCATGCCTTGAGTGATACATACCTTCCAGAGGCTTCTTGCTTTCAGTCTGGGTTCCTCTGTTGCTAAGCACATGCTTAGGTTTTGCACCACTCTCCTCAGACTTATCTTTGGCCTAAAAATGACAGGGGAACACAGAAATTACAGTTACAGCCAAGAGTGTCTATTTCCCACTAGGTTCCTGCAACTGTGTAAGCATTCAGGCTCTGTCAAATGCACAGTTACACCTCTTCTGAATTATTAGTCAGT
This sequence comes from Irena cyanogastra, assembly GCA_013397155.1. Classification (NCBI taxonomy): domain Eukaryota; kingdom Metazoa; phylum Chordata; class Aves; order Passeriformes; family Irenidae; genus Irena; species Irena cyanogastra. The sequence continues at coordinate 352,298 of VWZV01017074.1, read as the reverse complement.
GCTGTGTTTACTTCCTTCTTCCAGTCTCTCCCTGCCTTCGCAGGCAGGCGTCCTTTTAAAACAACATAACAAATTAATATATTCTCTCACTGCTTTCCAAAATTTTCACAGTCAGGGATTTTGCCTCCTGTCATCTTTACTCACATTGATTAAAAAGTATGACATGTGAAACATGAGACAGTAGAAAAAGAAATGATGCTGTATTTCTGTTGCTTTTTGGCTGGTGACAGAATGAAAAGTAATGTTTCTGAATGCATTTGTCAAAACATATTTGTCTCAGGGTATCTAAAAAGTCATTATTTGACCTGATAAGAGGTGATACCAAAAAAGAACCTCTGGTTTTATATGAACTCTTGTGTATGTACCTGACATTTCACATGTCACCTTTAGAATGATTAAATACAGAAGCAGATTTTTATCAGAAGCAGTGTTTTTCCCCCAATTAATTTGAGAGGAGGGAACTTTTGTAACAGGGCCACTAAAGTCTTCACACAGCAATACATGTGAAATCAAATTACAAATTACTTCTATGTAGCAAAAACGATTACACAAAATTAGGAAAAGGCATAATATTTCCTGTGGTTGACACACAGTTAAAAATCTAGTAATGATCTAGCCTCCTATCCTGATTTGTACAAGCAAATAAGCAACATGTAAAGTATTTCTGCAGGTAACTGATTGCAAGACAGCTGCACATCAGCCCTTCACCTGTTAGTAAAAGCAGTTAAGGATTTCATGCACCAGCCCTAGAGACTGAACAGAGCCTCCCCACCTCCCCATTCCAAAAAACCCAAAACACCCAAAGAGTAAAAGTAGGAAAAAATCATTACCCTTTTTATTACAGCTCTAAGCAAACCTGCAACAATGACCAGGGTGAACATTATTCTGGCACAATCCTACATGCAAAGAAAGCCTTGGGTAAGTGACAGTTTAATGCTGGTGTGTTTTTTCTGGTTTTTCAGTAAGAAGTTAGAGGTTTGGAACCTAGGAAGCTCAATTCATAGTCTTTTGTTGACTCCAACCCCACAAAACTTTTTCCATAAGCATTCCCAAGGCATGCCTGGAATGCTGTCACAAACAGCTTCTCCCAGAAATGCAAACACGACCTCCCCACTCCCAGCCCATCCCGAGCCAGCCCGTGATAAGGAGAGCCCTGGTACAGACAGCAAAGGCTGGAAAACAGGAACAAGCAGGCAGCAAGTTCTTTTTCTGTGCTCCCCCTGCAACTGCGCAGCTCTCTGGACATGTCTGTGCTGCTATCACAGAACAGGCTGCAAAAAGCAGACCCAAGTTAGCACAGGGCTCAGCACAAGGTAATTTGTTCTTACGTTCACCTGTGCTTTGCTCCACGTTTCCCAGCCAGGTCACGTACACACACAAGCTCACTAACTTGAGCCTAGTTCAGATATCACTCAGCAGTCTGTGATCAAAGCACAGACTTAAGGTCTTATAAATGACCTCATGCTCCAAATTCAAAAAGTGTTCATGACCAGAAACACAAAAGGAGGACAATGATGGCCACACTGCAGAACTGGAGTTTGCCACAAAGGTGCTCACCCGCTACACCCTGACTGTTCTCCAACCAAGGCATAGGTTAGAGCCTGGGACACAGACCTCCACCCCCTCCCAGTCCACCAGGTTGTCACCAGCAGGTCATTTCACCTCAATCTCTATCTGTCTATCCACAAAATCAAGCAAAGGATGGTATCTGTCTCCAGGCATTTTGCAGTGACTGCAAGCAGTGACTGTAATAGCACAGCTTTACCCAAAACACATCAGACTTTCCCATTTCTCCAAAAACCTGTACAACTGAAGCTGGAACTGCAAGTATGAGCTTTATCTCTGTCCAGATTTAAGGTTGATAACTAATGCATGATTTATTGCTCTCAACACTAATGGAGGCACTTTATAAATTCTTCGGTCTCCTAACAGGCCAGCTCACTTGTCAGCTTCTGGCACTTAAAAAAGGCAGACCAGGAGAGCACTGAAAGCTTGGAAAGGTACATTGCCATCAAGCACTGCCCTGTTCTTCTAATGGGTTAGATGTACCTTCCCATCACAGAATTTTACAGCTTTGATGAAAAATATTTGGATTAGATACCAATGGACATTTTGATTTGAGCTAAATTCTCCTTACTGTAATCACATCTGTATATACATGGAGATTTGGAATGAATAAACATATTCCAGCTCTTGCAGTTTTCCTCTCTTGTTCCCATGGTGTAGTAGAAGCCATTGTGAAAAACGGAAACTCCCATTCCCTAGAACTAATTCCAGGGGCCTGTAACTGTTAAAAAACAAGGTTGATCTATTTTAAAACACCATATCAACTAAGTACTGGTCTTGCCTGTTCCTCATTCACTGTCCTCAATAATTAAGAAATGCTTGGGAACTGATGTCTGGGAACTTGCAAACACAAGAACTACTTGATTTCAGGAGTGAACGACGTCAATGGAGCTGATGAAGTCACAGCTGCATCACAGAAGTGTAGCTAAAGACAACTAAGATGTCCAAGGACGTGTAAATCTGCTCAGTAACATCAACATAAGTCAGCATAGGTCTCAGGAACTGGTGCTGTGTTCAGAATTTGTGAACAAACAAGGAAATAGAAGCTTCTCTCAAAAAAAACCCAAAAGCTTTCAGTATGTAACTCATACTTTTGACTAGGGCCTCAATTCAGTCACTAATTTGGGTGACACTGCTGAGCTTTGAGCACTAGTGGAAGCTGAATTTTCCTTTCCAGCAGCAATCTCCTCCTCACAGCCATTACAGGACTGCCCAGCACCCTTCAGGAACCTCAGACACTGTTTTGAGCTTGCTCCCTGCCTTAAGAGCCTTGCAATTCAAAGGTCCCAGCAGTAACCTGTACAGCAATACAGAAAGGAAAACTTGAATTAAACACCATGCAAGAGATTGACAGGAGAGCCTAAAGCCCCGCTATGTTATAAAGTGAAATGAAGAACAGTAAAACTAAACCAACCTCAACAGGGATTTCCAGCAGACTCCCCTTCTTCCAGGGCACAATGCCTTTGAGAATGAAATCCACTACTTTAGAATTTTTTAGTACTTCTCCCACAAATGTAATAACTTTATCCAGGGTATCAACCCTTTTCTCTATCTTTGCCAGCCTCTCCTTATGCTTGGAGGCATCTAGCTGGGCAGCTTTCATCAAATTCAACACTTCTGAGCACAGGCTCTGGACGTCAGCCTGGGCAGCAGGGTCCGGTCCCTTCAGGCCTTTCTGCATTGCATCTGTGTCACCAGGAGCTGCCCGGGATACTGTCAGCTTGCTAATGCCACTTTCTACACCAGCAATGCCTCTGTCAACTCGCTGCAGTTTGCCTGTCAGGTCTTCTTGGAAGTGCAACAGTTTGTCCATCTTTTCGTTCAAGAGATACAGTTTTTTGTCCACCGTATTTAGAGCGTTCACTTTTGCAGGCTGAAACCTTGTCAGGGCGTTTCCCTCCGCGAGGTCCAAGCTCCCCGCAGACATTGTGTCCAGACAGCAGGAAGTCAGACAGATTAGGCTGGCTTTTCATTAATCATATATTAGAAAATGAGGCTCTGAAAGTTCATCTTCTTCAGCTGTTCCTATACAGACAAGCTCACTTACTGGAGTCGCTAGAGCATATCATGAGATAGCTACTGCACAAAAGATTTATTTCTGTGTTATCTGTTTCTTACTGTGTGCTTTCAATGATGGAGGCAATTTGGCACCAGACTGTGTTTTCTTGTGCCTCCTTGACGTCATAAAACCATTTAAAATTCTTTCTCGAGTGGCTGTTGATAGGCAAGCATCTTAACAATGGCCAATGCCTGCACAGGCCTCTGGAGGGAGGGGGATTGTTTTCATGACCAATTTTAGTTCTGTGATAATGGAAAGGTGCTAGAACATTTCCCTTCATTAAACAGGAAAAAAAATAAAAGTAAACTGTCTGGCCTTGTGCTGAAGCTTGGAAGAATTCAGCTTTGTAGCACGGATGCAGAACACCCAGCATAGACACAGGGTGCTCTTTCAGTTGGCTGGCACTTGAATTTAAAAATAGAGTACAATGACAATGACCTGAAATACGTATCTAGCACCAGCATGTCTTTGTCAACTGAAACTTCTAAAATTAAATCTTTCTCCCAGGTTGTAAAAATGAACCAAGTAAAAAAAAAAAAATCATAACGAAGGCACAGCAGAATGAGTCTAACTATTAGCAGTTAAATTATTAAATCATAAATCTTCAAGGATTTGTTATTGACTTGCTTTTCATTTCTGAATCACAGCATATCTACTATACAAATTACGGTCACCAGAGAACAGAAAAAAATCATTTCACACTGCACAGGCTCCACTGCCACAGTTCTGAATGCTTTAGAAGCATTAATGAATGCACCCTTACAATACTACACAGAAGGGGAGTCAGTTCTCTGCCACAGAGGATGAACTGTGGCATCCAAAGAGAGCAGTTTGTCCCATGCCAGATGTGACACTGTCACACAGCTGTGTCTGGTTCTCCCGGGTCCCTTTGCGCTGCTGAGTGTAGAGCAGGGAGGAGGAACAATGGAACCACAGCAAAGCCTTTGGGGTACTCAGCACCCCTCTGCCTCCAGTCCCTTCCTCATTTCTTGTAAAGGGCATATGGAAAGAAAATGTCACTCTTAAATTGAATTTCCTGCATGACATAGGACATTCTAGACATTAAAACCCTTCCCACAGAGTAGTAGCAGCATTAAAGTTACCCTCTCAAGACAATGTTGAATCCTTGCCACTTCTGTAAGATGAGAATTTTTATTTATAGTTTAAAAAAAAGTGTTACATCTACCAAGGCCATCATATAATTATAGCCAACCTGGTAGTTCTGTGACATTTAGAGGCCAATAACCAGCTTTACCAAACACAGCCAAAGCTGTGAGACTCAGACTGTTCATCACCTTCACAGAAGAGTTGGAATACCAAGCAATGACCACCAGTGTGCTATTCCAGGCACAGCACACGGCCAGGAAACAATGCAAGTACAACCAGGGAGCACAGCTGGCCTCTGGATGTGCTGGGGCAAACAGGAGTCCTGCAAAACCTCGAACTGCTGCCCTAGTTATTCAACAACCGAGAGCAAAAAGCATGAATGCTGCCCAGTTGTTATTATTTAGTGTTATTATTCATGTAAGTGCTGATTTAATCCTCCTCACACACAATGGACTGTGGTAAATGCTGTGTAAAGCAAAAAGTGGTGCTTCAAAAAAAAAAAAAGCAAAATCCCATTCCTTTCTCCTCTGGATCCAGCCACATGGATTGTGTATTCCAGCCACATGGAACAGATTTCACCACCCAACTGCTCACACAGTGCACTGAGATGCTTGAAATAATGCTCTACAGAGAATTCTTGCTAAAAATACGCAGCAAATATTCCTTGCCAGTGTTGTCTGAGGAACAGGGAAGATGCAGCCATAACTGCCTCCTACTCTGATACAGCTGTTTGACTTATTATACTACTTACATCAAACTGTGTATCCATAAACAACTGCAAAATTACAGAGGAGATGAAGGACGGAGAAGGAAACCTCATTTGAACCAAAGTAAAAAGTTTTAAACATCTGCCATAAAGTTAGTCAGCTAATCTTTATTCTTTTCATTTTCTCCTCCACTCTCTCCCCTTCTGCACTGCTGGCAAACACACAAACAGAAAAAGATGGCTCTGGCAAGTCTAACAGTTTGTCTTGCCTTCAAGATGATAATATGCTCAAATACTGGCAAAACCCCTTTTACTCCTTTTGCTTTGAATTACAAAAGCAGGCAACTGTTGTTCAGAGCATTGATTCAGTGCCCAGTGTTCAGATCTTGCTTGAGCAGCCTGCACTGAGTATTTATTTCCAGAGAGTATTTATTTCCATTGCTAGCCCCAAGCCTTTCAATTGTTACCAAAAAATAAGGGAAAAATCCTAAAATGCCTGACATCACAAAAAAGCACAGCTGTTGTGACAAATGCCACAGCTTATCAAACTCACTTTTGCTTTGTGAGGAGCTACTGCTTACAAGGACATTTTGCACTTGGATACCACAACACATCTTCATGTGCTTCATCCTCAGCCCCAAATTTACTGAGTGCTGTATGAACAACACACACCAGGGAATTCTGCAGGACTCCTGCAGAGAGCAGAGTTCTGTTCAGTCATCCCTGCTGGCATTGCCAAAACTGGTGACCCACAAGACTCCATCATTGTGTGGATGTGACTTGAACAAAGTTTCTGATGACAATTGGTCTCCTGTGGGCTCCTGCTCATTTCTTCCAGGTAACAAAAAATGAGCACTGGCATCTGGAATGTGCAGGCAACTGCCTTGATTCCATTGTCTGCTGGACTGAAATGAACTTTTCTGATCCCTTTGAAACACCTCCAAGGTATCAGGTACCTCAGGAATGCAGAGAACAGGAACACACATGCTGGAGAAACAGAACTACAAGTGACCTTCAACCAATGATGCCAAAGAGACTTCTATTCTCAAGGGGGAGAAGAGTTTATTCCTCTTTGGCTCACACCTCACACACATGCTCCCAGCTGTGAGACAGAGATGTCAGAAAACAAGAGAAAAATTCAGATTCAACACAGAAAATCTATCATATGGCAGTTCAGTTACAATTACTCCTTGCTAGGTCTGACCCAAAGAAAGGAAAAAATCCTCAAAGATGGAGTGAATAGAAGACAAAGTATTTAAAAAAAAAATCTACACCATGTACTGAAGTGACAGCAGAGACTTATACCCCAAATGAGAAATGTCACAGAGGTTAAAACCAGCTGCTCAAACAGATCATCTCATTAGATTGTTGCACTGCTTCCAACAACATTGTAAAACTGGAGATGGCTGACAATACATAAGAAAATGAAAAAATAACTTTTTATATGGCCTATAAAAAGCCAAAGTTCAATACAGAACTTAGAGGCTTGGGAAAAGTTTGCAGTGCAAATTTAGGAAAAGTTTGCAGAGTTCAAAGGAGATGGAGAATGCAATGTGGCAAAACATCAGGAGATTACAAATGGAAAAACCAAAGCAAATAAGCTCAAAGCAGTCTGGCTACATTTGAAAAAAATAAAAAAGAGTAAATTTTTTTACAAATATCTTTTACATGTTTAGAAGCCAGATGTCAGCTTTTTCAAGTTATAATGAAAATCTACTTACATCACATTGCTGCAGCTCATTAACATACATTTCCTACTTTTCTCTCCAGCAAATGAAAGGCTAACTGAACCTTTTTAGGGTACCTAAATTTTTGAAATACTAAGCCTAGTTTCTCATGACCAGCACAAAAGGTTAAATTTATTATTTCCACAGGGTAATGCTGCAGTTACAGACCAATTCTAACAATGGCAAGCACAAAGGAGGCATTGGCTCTAATTCAGAGAATAACTTCCAAAGGCAAGATATGCCATACAGCCAGGATAAATCCATCTAGTCCCATGGCTGGCTTTCCTGCTGGGACCAGATCACCCTGGGAACAGGACCACACCTGCTTTAGAAGAACCCCACATTTAATGTATCACTCATGCCACTGTTGGTTGAAATCCACTTGCCCAGTAAAGGATCTATGGAACACTGTTGGTATCCCCAGATGACCCTGGAAAGAACAACTCAATATTGTGTCTGTCACAACATGACTGTGGTGCCAGGTACACCCAACAATCACCATGGAAACTTGGGGTTTCTGTGTATTTAATGAGAGAAAACTGCTAACACAGTCAATTAGGAAATACCCTTGCAAGTCCTGACTTCCTTCCCCACTTCCATTTCATTATTTTCCAGACAACTGAATCTAAGGACGTCTCCAGGCAGCAGCACAGCTAAGGATAGGTTACTGAACCCAGTATCATGTGCACTACTGTAATGCATCTCAGTCAGGCAGCTGACAGCAGAGAGCTGAACAGATCAATTATGACATTTCATTTACATCAAAGTGATGAGATTTCTAGATAACACTGTTTACCATTTGCCCACAGTCCTTCCACCAGGTTACTCAGCCTCTCAGGATGCCAACAGGGCACCTGCTGTCTATCCACATTCACTCACTTGACCCCAGAGCTTATTCCTCACCACCAAGTCTGTTACTCACAGAAACTACATTAAAAAGCTCATTACTTGAAATTTTCATCCTTTCAATTTATTTTATTTTCAAGCAGCTATTAAACTATTTCACTAACTTGGAGAGAAGAGTGGTAACTGAGACTGTTTCCCTAGTGTGATGGTAAGGATTCACCCTCCCACTCCTCCACACCCTCCAACAAAGACCTCTCCTCTGGAAACTGAACAAAAAAGTCATGTTGTTCCTGCTTCCCCTGAATTTCAGTGGCTTTATATCTAATGCAGTCAGTCCCTCATAAAGCCTGCTGTTTTAAGGGTCAGCCACAAAAGCTCCCCTCAGAGTCAAGAAGCCTCTTATTTACAAGATGCTCTCTCAGTACCACTGGGAGGTCAGCAGAGAGCCCTGAGGCTCACTTGACACCTGGGAAAAGCTCTTGTGTCAAAGGCAGTTTGCTCAGGTACAAGTAATTCTATGTCAGTAGGGATCTGCCACAACAGAAGAGTGGCCCTGGCTGTGCAGTAATGCCAACAGGAGCAAAACCAGCAAAAGCAAATTCTCCTCACTGGAGTGACAAGACAGGGCTCTCAGGGTACACGTACAGGGAACAGACCTGTTGCATAAGAAAGGGTTATTTCTAGACAGTCAACTTTTCTGAAAAACAAACTTACATCAACTTTTCTGAAAAACAAACTTACATAATCCAGAGTTTGCTCCAAAACACATTAAATCCAGCACAATTGTTCTTGCTGACTTGAAATTTGACTGGCTTCAAATCAAATCCCTCAGAAAAGCATCTACTTTGCCAGCAACATGCTTTTGTTAGAGAAGATGCAAATCCCCTAACTGCACTGTGTGGTCTGCACTTCTGCTCCCTTCCTACTTCAGAAGATCTTTTTAGCTTCAAATCTGAAAAGATACAACAAAAATGCACACTCAGAGCTGTACTAATTTGTTAATTTGTAACCATCATTTCCAACTTCACCTTTCTCACCACCATGACTGACAACTGTAAGAATATATCATACTATTTTCTTTGCTTCTCCACTTATATTCCCAAGGCTGAAAGGCAAGAACTCTGTTCTCCAGCCCTCCTTCTGCCCTTCACAGATACTGACTGAGGCATGACCACCTCGAGCACAATTTTACATTGCAGTGATTTAGGTCTTTGACAGGTAAAACACACAATCACCTCAAATCATGCTGGATTGCACTGGAATTAAGTGACAGAAGTGTTCACAGGCAGCCTTGCAAGAGGCAGCCTCCAGCCTCCAAAACCATCCAGCTGGAGTCCAGCCTCCCTTGGCTACTGGCACACACCCTTGGAAACCCCTCCCAGGTGGAGTTTACAAAAGCAGCTCCTGCCATCACGTCAGGCCTTGTGTAAGCTGGGGTCCCAGTCCCTGATTTTTTTCTCTCACTCACATTGCCACCTGACAGCTCCCAGCTGTGGTACAACAACCACCAAGCACTGCTCCTTGCTAACAATGGTCTTTACAGGAATTTAACAGCGGGGGGATTTTTTTAAGTAAGAACTCTTTGACATTGCTATTCCTCACTAAAACCCAAAACACCATGTTAACAAAATTTTATATCAAGTAAATACTTACCTGCCCTATAATGAAGTCTGTTATGTACTATATTCACCTGCTGATTCAGATCTCTGATATTTTGCTTTGACATCATTCACAAATATGGGAATAACCATCATTTCAGGATTAGTCTCGACACGAACTGCCTTGAAAAAGATTCAGAATAAAAGAGTTTGTGTACAAAAAGCAGTGATTTTGCAAACTCTTCTCAGTAATCAAAGCTCACATAGAAGCCACTTGCTGTCCTTTAGGTGAATGTTTCAAGATCTGGCAAAAAGCAGAGAAATTGCTGCATCCATCTCAGCTGTGAAAAACATCTCCAGCTAAACTTAGAATGGTTTTTATCAGGTTGGAAGAAGTATACAGAAAACCAACAAAAGAATGTGATCTACAGAAAAGCTTCCATAAAGGAACATTCCACATGCCAGTGGAATTGCAGAAGGCAACTAACAACAAGAATCAAGTTTCTCAGAGCAAGGAATGAGAAGGCAATTTTTTAAGTTTATCTCTCTAAAGCAGATAGCTTAAGAACAGTGGGGTGTGAATTAGAAGCCTTGAATTAGGGCTCCAGTGCTATTATTAAGTACAGTGATCCATCTTTCCATCTGGGGTTAGTATCTCAGCACAAATATCTAGTAAAAACAGAAATCCAGAGCACATTTGGTACAGCCATTTCCACTCCCAAAACAGTCCCAGTGCTTCTCTGCAAGGCTTCTATCAGGACTCAGGAAGTTTTGCTTCTGAACCACCTTGCTATCTTAAATCAGCAGTCAACAGACTCCAGAGTATTCATTTTCCTCAACCACACAGACATTTCTCTCCACTCATAGGAGGCTCCTGAATTAAAACTAATAAATCATTGATTTTGGAATTCTGCTATTAGATCAGTGACAAATTAATCTCCAGCTGCATTGCAGAGACAGCTGTAGTGTAAATGCAGACACACTGATTATCAGCGCTACACTACAAAAACAGCCCCAAGGCCTGGCACCATAAAGCCAAAATCACTCAGAGGAAAGCAAGCAAATAACAGTGCTGATAAAAGATCCAGGATATAAATGGTTTGGATTTCATACTAGCTGATACCAGGAGTATTTGTCACCAATGGGTAGTAGGGCAGTGCCAGCCAGAAATCCAGTAACAGTGCATCAAGATCTTCTCAGAGCAAGAAATTAGGAGAAGAGTTAAAACATGGGCCTGGATGCTGCAAAATACTGCTGTAATATTCTGCAGAGAGGTAAGCAAATGAGTCCCTGGCAAGAGTCCCTACACAATATCCCTGAAAATGGTGAAATACAGGGATCTCATGCTCTTGGTTCCACCACAAAAGGAGAAACAGGAAAATTCTGACAAAGTTTGTCTAAATGGAATCAATCCAGCGAACAGTGGATTCTGCATGACTGTAAAACAGGTAAAAGTGTCCCAAAACAAGCCCAGTGTCCCACAGCAGTGACTGGCAGCTTTCTACCTGCCATACCAAGACAAGCCATCCTTGCTGGCCACGGTGATGATCGCCCCAAGCAGTCAGATGACCCAAAGCCATTTGGCAGCTTGTGCCAATGTTTTCTGGCCCTAAACCTGGTAATTCTGCATAAAGCAAAGCCAGAAACAAGAAGGTCAGTCAGTCATCAAATCTGTAGCAAACTGTTTTCTTTTTATAGCAAGACAGGTCAAGGAAGATGCAAATCAAGCTGTGCTGATTCCTAAAGGGAATCAACCAGAGAATCAACCAGAGCTCTGAAGCCTCCCACGCTGGGCTCCTGGGGACTTCACCTGAAACTGGGAACAGGAAGCCACCAAGAAAGCATCCAGAACAGAGTTATTTATAGAAAAAGGGCATTTCTTTTCAACTCTGTTCAGCCCCACACCTTATCAGTGAACATGCAATGACAGTGCTGGAAGGAATCAGGTCTCTGAAGGGAAGCATTCAGGACCTGAAATCAGAAGTATGCCTAAGATAGCTGAGTCAGAAAGCACATGGGCTGCTCAGGCCTGAACAACAAAACAAAAACACAAATGAGAGAGTGAAAAGTGAGCCACAAATATAGAAGACAGCAGCAGGAAGACCTGTTAGCTCCTGCTATCTCAATTCAGCCATGCAGAAGGTGAAAACAAACCTGATTTGTAATGTCAGAGACTATATATAGTTTACTACTTTAGTTTCTGGGATATGAACTGTCTGAAAGGATACTCCATAGAGTATATTTAGACTGCAGACCACTCTGGTGCAAAATTTAAATTGAAGCACATGACATCTTCCTCTTGGGAAGAGAGCCTGGGGAGACAGCGTTAACAATTGAGATGCTCAGAAATTTTTCAATCATGTATTTTTCTAAAAATCCCAATCCTTTAAAATGGTTTACCAGTTCCATTCATTTCTTTCAGTCTGTCTGCCTCTGTGGGCTCTCCACAGCAGTGTGCACACAGCCTGCCAACAATCTGGACCCCAGGAGGGCTGTCCAGGGCCTGGATCCCAGAACTGCTCTGCTGAGGAGAGAGAAGAGTGACTCCCCAGGTAAACAGGAGCCTGAACTGCAGGTGCCAAGGCCTGATCTCCATCAGCACCTCTGCAGTCCAAGCATCAACTCCTCAAAACAGGAGAAAACTGTTTAAAGAAATTAAAGGTGATTGTTGAACTGTGCAAGAACACAGAGCTCATTATGTGAAACAACATCACCTGAGGAGTTCCAAATAACTCTACACAGGACTCAAAAAAATATCTCTGAGTAGCAAAAGCAGCAAGGTGTTAGGCCCTCCACAAAAACCTTATAGAGTGGGACACATACCCCCGATCACAAACATGAATGAGGAGAGGAGCACCAAGATCAATCTATGGGAATGACTAGGTGACTTCAAATATCTCATTAGGTGGCCATGTCCTAAAAGAGGATAAAAAATAAATCAGGTCCAGCAAATAAGAAAGACAGCAGCACCACTAAGGTTAAAAGGATTGATGTAGGCAAACATGAAAGCTGCTCAGCTCCAGAAAGGAAAAGCCTGAAGAAGTACAGGTGACTTGATCTTCAGGCACATGTTACAACACTCCTGTCACTGCCTCTCCTAGGAGTCCAATTAATTTCAGAGAAAAAAATGCCTCATCTGTAAAAACATGCAGGGCACTGTTGCAGAGCTGCCTGGGGTTATAAGTCCTTCCACAACAGCCCAGCCAGCTGAGCCAGCCACTTGTTTGAGCAGCAGCAGGCAGATCCCCAGGTACTGCACCAGGAGACTCCAGCCCACAAACATGCAAACAAGAGATTGCCCCCTGCAACCACTGACATCAGAACTGCACACACACCCACCAGATCCTGCTGAGACAGGCTCAAACCTGACCTGTAGGCTGACACTGGGAAAAGAGAGCTCTCCCTAGGGTTAATACTGAACTTACACATTAGAGCAGTTCTCACCAGCTTCACTAAGAATTGCACATGTGGTCCAAGACTATTCATCCTTAGGTGTTCTCTGCCAGTCCCATCCTCCAAAAGCATCCTTCCCTTTGCAATGTCCCATGAATTTGAGTACTAGCTTTGTGAACAAAACAAAGGATGATTTTCCAAGAGATAAACATAATGAGTTTGGTAAACTGGCCAGAGTGATGTAATCCAATGTGAGACATCCAAAACAAAGTCGGTTTTGATTGTTAGTGCACTGAGGACAAGGAAAACCAAAAAAATCAAACTAAATCTAAGATAACTTTTACCTGTGGATCTTAATGTGTTTCCAGAAGAGAAGCACCATTATCACTAATTTTACAGAGAAGGAAATTGAAGTAATGAATATGAAAGAATTACTCAGTCACCCAACAGATCAATTACAGAGAAACAAGATATTCTGAATCTCATTATAGTCTTCTCTGCAAAACACTAACTCTGATCTGCACAGAGCCAAGCCACAGAATGCCATGGAGACAGATAACTGCAGTACCGACTTATTTGTCCCCAAGACATGACTAGCCAAAAAACCCTGGCTCATTTGTTTTTATGGTTCTAGGGCCATCTTCTGTAGTCCTTCTTTTGCACTCCTTCAGAAAAAATGCAAGAGAAAATCTCATGTATTTCAGGCTGTTTATTACCTTTAACAAAAAGCTGAACACGAACAATTTAAACACATTGTTACCTCTTCAACAAGAACAACAGTTCAGTAGTATATTCAAATGAATAGACCAATACACTGCCATAAATAGACAACAAAACATGCAGCCACTGGGATATGAAATGTGTTTGGTCAACTGAGACTGTTTCTTATGTAATATATGATTTAAAAAAATCATCGTACTCTTGGTTATTAAATCCACTACATGTTGTTACATTAGAGGAATTTAACGCTTTGGAACAATATCCTACTTATTGAAATTAAAGTTTTGTCTTTTCTTCAACTGAGCCAGAATTCAGTTTATTGCTGTTGATTTAGTTCATTTACTCCATTGGCTCTTTAAAAAACAAAGATGATTACAAATACAAGCTCTTTAAGAAAAGCCATTACAACTATTATTGAACAAAATACATGAGGAAATCCTCTCTTCAAAATTTTGAAAGAGAACAGTTTCAAAAAACCCACAACACTCTGATCTATTCTAATTAAAATGCAACTCCTGCAATTTTTTTTTTTTAATTTCTTGAACGTTATTGTATGTCCATTCTTTTTAAAGTTGCTTAAGTACATTTTCTGCTACTGGTCTTTTCAGCAGCTCAAAAAGTAGGTAAATGCAAACAGGCTGTTGAAAACAAATACTTTTCCTAGTCTCTCTGCAAGAGTAGCAACTGAAACTGAACTTCACAGGCAGCATGAAAACACAGTGGGTTTTAATGAGTAGCTTACAAAGGTAGACAAGCAGATTCCCATTCTCTCTTCCACCAGTGGCGTCTCCACGGCTCTCTGTGCTTACAGGGTCTGTGCTCTGTCCATCAGTGCTTCAGCTTTGGAGAGAGCTCCCTTTTGCTTTGTTCCTCAGACCTGTGCACTGTGGGGCTCTGATCTCACAGCTTTCCAGGACTACCCCAGAGCACCCTTTGAGGCACCGAGTGCCACCGCTCAAGGTGATTGCACTGCTTTTACCACAGGTCAAATGGGCTCATGCAGAACTTGGCTGCTCATTAAATCACCTCAGGGTCAGCCTGCCCGACAGAGTCACTGTCTTAAAACTCACAGACATATGGCAAGCGAAAAAGCTGTAACAACCAACCTCCACAAAATTTGATTATCAGTCTGCCATCCTATACAACAAATATTCCAGTCAGAATAAAAGTTTTAACGTGCCAAGGCTGCCATGAAAAGTAAATTTATTTACGAAGGCAAAGCTTGCAGTCATCATTTCAGAAACACCTCCTTGATGCTGGCAGGTGTTTTGCAAGCTAACAGGCTGCACAACCTGGCCAAGAATGTCAAACACACACAGTATGTTACAAAAGGCACAGAAACCAATTCTATGCCATCCAGAAAGTTTTCAGTTTCAGTTTTTTAAACCAGGCTCACAATAAATCACTAAGGAGTCCCTTACCGTAAATCTCTTTATGTAATCTGAAACACAAAATCCTCCCATGCTCAAACGTAGGGATCTGTGCAGAGCAGATTCTTGATACAAAGTCCCCATTCTGTTTGTCTTGTCTGGTGGTCACCCTGGTAGCCTGAAGCCTTCCACTGAATAAAGCTGCACAGCCTCCCTGGATCTTGCTAGAATTCTGCTTGTGTGATAAACCAGGCATTTCATCTTATCTGACACTACACCAGGCATTTCAATCATTTCACTGCCTTATCACCAGCACTAAGTTCTATCCATATCCCAGCAGTTCACTTCCTGAATCACTGATAACAGATACTCCAGGGCACGGAAACAATACAAGATGACAGCCAGACCTCTGGAGTCACTGAGCAGTCCCTTCTTTGCATTTCTTTGTTCCTTCACTTATTTTAATCCAATTTTACCTTGCTTTAGCTCTAACTTAAGGACAGCACATTGGCTCCAGCCAAGCAGTGACAAGCCTGTAATTTATCCAAGTGTTATTCTGTTTTTCAGTGACACTGATAACTGCTGCAGGATATTGGCTTCAACACGAAGTGGGAATTTCTTGCATGTCCAATTTCTTAAGCACAGGAATAGAGGGAACAATGAACGGACTCAAAATGACCATTCAGGAGGGTTCATCCCCCATCAGAATTCACATACCTATTATGCCTTAAGCACAGTTTCTACATCTGATGCTATGCACACAGAGCCATTCTCTTCAGTCTCTAAAACACCTCACTTACTTCCACAAGTGTACGTTGCCATGAAGTCCATGTAGGCATGTTTGTGAACTCCCTAGATGTAGGATCTTTTATTTCTACCTACACAGTTAAATATGCAGCCACAATGCACCCAAATGATGTTCCTCGTGCATTTGGTTCTCAGCTAAGTAATTCCTTTTTATTTTGCTCTGTGTAAGATACACTTTTGTTTAATAGAGTTCTTACCTGTAAGTTTGTGTCCATGGAGAACAAATATACAAACAGAACAGATACCAAGATGCTGGATGACCTAAGAAGGAAATTAGTTCTACAGAACTAGAAGCAAATCTGCTTTCAGTTTTAATCTGTGCCTTCCTCTCCCACTCAGCCAATAAACTGTAATAGAGTTATCTCTGATTACAAGCTGCAAGTGATCTAGCATTAAAATTAATCCATCAGGCATGGGCATACAAAATGACAGCCTCTCTACTGTGGCCCTGCCTTTGCGCAGGTGGACAAGCACCTCAGGCAGCAGGAGCAGGGCCTGGCAGGGACCATGTCTTCACTGCTTCAATCCCAACAGAAGTGTGTTCTACCACAGGCCCTCTCCCCTACAACAATCAGGTGAGGGATGGAGGTGAGATACTGTACCTTTAGCATGATGATCTAGGAGATGTCAGGTCCAGACGTGTGGGTACAGAGCTGGCTGCCCCTCTCACAGCAAAAACAAGTGGTGTGTTTCCAGCTGGGTTTGTACAGCAAAATAACAAATATGCTGTTAAAAAATGAAATGAAACCAATGTAAGTACAGACAAAACCAGAGACAAGAGAGTGAGGAACTCGGGGAAAAAGGAAGGGAGGAGATGGCCATGCTTGCTTTATTGCCTGGCAGAGAATGTTTTTCAGGCTATTTAACAAACAAGTGAACAGGGGTTGCCTGGGGCGAATTGAGCACAGCTCATAGAGGTGTGATAGCTCTAGAGATGTTAGTAGTGAAACATCCTGCTAAAGGGACATGGGCAACCTCAGGCTGCCTCAGATGCTAGACTTAAACCACCAGAGATGAGACCAGTCTCAACTGCCAGACCCCTGCCTAACTCAATCTCTGTGCCTTGGCTTTTCCACCTGTAAAACAGAATTCAACCTTTCATAGCTCATAGAATATTTTCACAGCTTTAAGATCTATTATTACCATTCTGCCCTTTTAAAGGACAAGAGTAAACCATAAATTCTAGGTCAAAACTGCCCCAAGATTTTTAAGACACATCAGCTTGATGCATGCAGTGGCACAGGGATACTGGTGCCCTCTGAAAGCCATTCCCCATGGACAGGGCAGGGATGCTGCTGGCCTTGTGGCAGCAGCTCCAGCAGCATTCCTGGCACTGCAAACACCACCCAGCCACTCTCAGTGCAACAGGAGACCATCCACATGGGCACCAAGCTCTTGAACATGGCCTTGAGCTTTTTCACTACCACGTAACTGATTGTGGGAATTAAAGACCCCCATTCCAGTACCTAAGAAAAGAACAAATATTAGAACTGCTCAAGAAGTACAGGGCTTAACAAAGACCTTAGACCCAAGGGAGGGAAAGAAGTATTTTTATATACTTGTGACTTCTTCCAACAGCACAAATAACCATGCAGTTGCTCTAGATTTAGTAAAGAGACACTATTACTTCATGTGGCAGCACAGGCATGTACAGCATGCAAGCACTATGCCACGGGGGGAAAGCTTGCATGACAAAGAGAATCCTTTAGAAACTTTGGCAAGAACTCTGGAATGGGCAATGCTCAGCCTGCAACCTTCCATTAGCAGATTTAAATACAGAACCACAGTGTAAAACAACATCTTCCTGCAGTATCTGCATTAATTAATACTAAGAATATAATTACGAGTTTCACTGACTGCTTTTTTTCCATTTAGGTTCTGAAAAATAATTAATTTGGAGCTTCTCTCTCCCTCAGTTTAATTTCCAATCTCACAATGTCAGTTCTGGACTGTGTGATTCTGTGAGTATTAAAAGGCAGCAATTAAGTAACAACTATATAACTTTCAATGTCCAACAAGGAAATACTCCACTTTTCACAAAGTTAAATGTATTTCCATTGACAATGGACACAGGACTATGTTACCTTTAGTACCTGGGTAAAGTCTACTGGATTTTACATATAAGGAAATATAGATCTTGGTGCCTTGCCCTTGAGCTAGAGGCAAGGAAAGTGATCACTTTGAGTACAGGCTTTGTAGGTGTCACAAGACACCATTTACCTATAGAATAAATGTAGAACTTTACCAAAAGTCATGCACATAACATCCAACAAATGAAATCAACACCAAGGTTAGTACTTCGGCTTTTAGAGGAACTCTTCAAATCTGCTATACTTACACTCCAAAACCCCTCTCTCAAACTAGAGAAGTTAGCAGCACATCAGTGCATTTGGAGCACAGACCAAAACAAGGGAAGAGATAAAGAGGTTTATTATAACTGGCTTCTCCAGCCAGCTGCTGACAGATTTGCCAATTCCTGTCCTAACTACAGAGTAAAATGAAGGGGCTCAGCACTTTTGAGGCAACCTCTCTCATCTCCCAGCATCAGCTTCTGTGAATTAGGAAGAGGTGCACCAGCCCACAAACATCCCACTTTCAGGGAATTTATAATCTAAACAACATTACTTAGATCAAATGGTTAATACAAAGTATCTTCCTTCCTGAAAATGAGGGGAAGCTTTACTCACTTGACACATTTCTTTTGCACACACTTAAGAGTTATGAAATCACTTAAGTATTTGAGAACCTTTTTGTCATTAATAATCAGGGCAAGGAGCTACTAACACTGATGTCTCCCAGTCTAAGTCACCATGACTATGCCCTAAATATCAACCTGAAGGTTCCCAGTTCTCTTTCAAAGGCACTTCCAAACTGCACTGACAACTTACCCTTCCATTACGCTTCCATCCACACAAGGAGCTAGAGCTGAAAGCCAGCATACAGGAGTGTCCCCAGGGAAATGCACACAGGACCAGCAGGCAGGGTACTGATACCAGAAATGTTCAGGTATCTGATCAGGACAAGTGCTCAGGAGCCTGGGAAGACTTTGACTGATGAGGCATTTTCTAAGAGCAGTCAATTCCTGGCTGTCTCTGTGCCAGTATCAGCTCATTGCTAGAGCTGCTCCACTCACAATGGATTAGTATTGAAGGACAGGTCTGCAAGCCTCCCCACCTCATTAATATTCATTTTAGATTTTAAATTCCAGTTACACAAGGACTCATACCCAAGGCTTGACACCTCATAAATTATATTCCATTTTTAAACCTGCAGCATTCACTCTCATTGTTTCAGAAGGAAAACACTAGCAGAGACAGTTTTAGGCAAGCTGCTTTTGTTGAAAAGAATACTATCTAAAGCCCTGCTTTACCTTTATTAGCCCACAAAGATTTGCACTACAACGAATCCTGCCTGCAAAGCACAAATACAACTGCCAGCAAATTTTAATTCTGTCAATATTCTACTTTTGTTCCAGCTACCAAAGCAAGTGCATATAATGTCTGCAGCTGAATAAATTCACAAAAGGCAACTTACTGAGGGAAGACTTGAAAATAGTTACAACCACCATAAAGAAACCAAATTAAGAGACAAAGTGACTCAGTATGTACTTTGTCTCCTGGCAAGCATGGGTAGGTGATGTAGATGATTTTGCACTGATAGCTACCACATTACACAGCAAACCTGTCTTTGATGGTCAGAAGAAAGGTCCAAAGGAGAAGAGACTGAAGCCTTCTCTGTAAGGATGGGGGCCAATTTTTGAGTAGCAGTCTCCTCCTTCTGTGAAACATTGAGCCTTGTTACACAGGCCAACCTGACAGCACCTGAATCCTTCTAGTCTCCACTACTGAAGGAATGAACAGCAAAAGCGAAAGGAAAAACAAACTCTTCTCATTTCACCTTTACAAAAGGTAAAAGTTGCTGCAGCACAGATTTCAAGTTCAACAGCCTGTTAGTTTAAAACATGGAGAGGTAACTGGAAACAAAAGTATTTGACATTCTTCTACTTGCCTTGTAAAAAGCCTTCAGCAGGGAGAGGAGCAGAGCAGACACGTTTCCCAGCACAGGATGAGTAAGCTGACACTTGCATGGGATGAGAGATTTTTATCAAGCTTCTATTCTGCAGATGCACTATCCTGTCATTTTTATAAAGAATTAACACATATCCTCTTGCCCACTCTGAGGCAGCCACAGAGGTGGTAATTACAGCCTCTCATTTAATGGTCTGTTAACTAGAGGAGACATCATTTAAGTGAGTAAGCCCCATAAAGTACACATGAAGCACATAAATACATGTAGAAATCAGAATTACAGAATCCTCTAGACTGAATTTGAAATTCAAAAGTAAATATTTTAGCTGGACTTTAACTTTGGCAGTCTGGATTGATGACCTTTTTCCCCTGTCTTTTAAATCACTTCCCTATTTTGATTCAGCTCCCCATTTTGCTCCCTCAAATGCTTCCCCACTTTGACTCAGCTCTGAAAAGCAAGGATTAACACTCTTGATTCCACTCCCAGTGGTGGTGGGATCTTGTTCACCTTCCATATCATCTCTTTCCCACACAAAAGCCCAGTACACTCCCAAGTAAAGGTACAGATGGGGAAGGCCAAACACAGGAACAAAAGAACACAGCCTCTGGAGAATTCCTTTTCCCAAACACTTAATTTCTAGGTATGAAGGAAATGCTCAACTCTGGGAGCAGCTGGAATAGCAGTATCCTTACTCCCTTGCAAATGCAGCACCTCTCCAGTCACTCTCCTTGTTCTCCAAACTCCTCCCAGCTCCCAAAGGCTGAAACAATGCACTGCTTCCTTCAGTGATACCCTGCAGGTTTCCAACAGCCTGAACACACTCATTGTTAATTCCCATCATCAGACCTTTCTCCATTCTCTAGCCAAATTCAGCCTGTCTTTTTCCTGCCCTCTCCATTCCTGGCTTGCTCTCTCTGGTCCCTGCCTCCCCCTCACGTCTGGAGTGAGCTGCAATCACCTTCCTGCCTTTGCTATATAAGGAAACCCCACTGCAGCTCCAATGCTGACTAATAAGGAAAACTGCATGCCTGAAACTCCAGAAACTGAGATTACTGTAATCATAATACAATCCAATAACAGTCTGACAGTGGCCTTTTAAGTCACTGTGCTTTTGAGCATTACTGCAGTCACAGAGTGCAAGCTGTCAAAAACCCATTAGGATTTCACAGCTTGCTCAGCAAAAAAAGCACTGGTAAACTGACAAGCAACAATCAACAATCAGTAGTAATCAATCTAATATAATCTCAACCCATCTGTTAATCTCACAAAACATAATTTTTATGACTTCCTCAGATTCCCAATGTTCAAATAATGAATCTTCTTGTTTCCAAGGAATGCATTTGTAACACAGGCACTCAAAACAGAACATCCTCTTTACCATTTGCTGTATTTTTATTTTTGATCCTTCTGTAGTTGGTAGGAGTAGGGTTCTGTTCATTTGGATTTCAAATTTTTGCAACATATTAACAGTCTAATAAAGATTTTAAAAGACAAAATATTTTGAGACTAATTTTCCTATGTACTATTGTCATCAGTCTCAACCACTGAACAGTACAAATTGTTCAAGTATCTGTTTCCCCTTCCAAAGTCCTTTAACCTTTTATTTTTTTCCAGAACTACATTTAGATGCACACGCATGAGCTGTAAGCAAACGTGAGCTTCCCTGTTGCTAAGTAACTGTGTGCCAGAGCCAGCCCTGCCACTGTTGTAAGCAACAGCACCACAGCTGCCACCTTTGGAATTCAGTCAGCGTCAAGAAATGTAAGCTAAATATTTTGGATGAGACTCCCAATCTTCTTAAAATGGGTGTGAGCAACAATGAAAGAGAAATAGATCTGGAGATGACCAGACTGGTGAGCAATCCTAACGCTGCAGGACACTTTTCCCCATCAGAACACTCAGGCTGTATTTCAGAATGCAGCTATCAGTATTTATCTAAATTAGCCTTCTTGCTCAATTTCCACTCAGCCCATTACACACTGCTTTGAGGTACTATTTTCAAAACATTTCTCTTTGTAAGTGTTAGAAATAACAATTGTGATCATTCAGCTAAATAAAAAATTTGCTTTAAAAGTGCCTTTTTGAAAGCCCTTCACCGGATGTCAAGACCTGCCATTGTAAAAAAAATCTTAAAAGTAAATTCTAACACTCATCTTCTAATCTTAAAATAGATTTGTTCACACAGTTTAGTAGGGAACTCTAGTTGTACAATTAAAAGACTTTTTTTTATAGTTGCTAATTTCATTTCTTTTAGTTTGTCAATACAGAGGTAAAACTACCTCAGAATCAGGCTCTGAATCAGTACTTGGCAAAGACTCAATATACCTCTGTCTTAAGCATCTCCTAACTTATTGCACCACTTTTCCTTCTTTGGAATTGCTCTGTCCCAAAGAACAGAGATCTTTGTTAGTTTTCTAAGATGACAGGAAACAGTCTTTATCCTCCACTGTTTCAGAAAGCTACAATAAAAGGCACTTTTACCTTAAGCCTCAGTCCACAGTTCCTCTGTGAGCTTAAACAAATTGAGCTTTATCCTAACTTCATTCACCTGAGTTACACACCAACGTTTCACAGTTTTAACAGTCCCCAGCTGAGAGGCTCATGCAGCTGCTCTTTTCTAGAGTTTCTTGCACTCGTGCCTTTCCTCTGACTCTGTACAACAAAACCTGTACCACCTCCAGGACACTGTGTGTGGTTTCAGACACATTTCATACCTCCTGCACTAATACCTAATGCAGGTTATGACAAGTCTGGATCTAAAGATCCCTGAACTCTACTGTTAATAAACTGTATGCCATTCCTTCAAAATGTCCTTTAACACATCAGAATTTTTTATTTGCTGAAGAAGTCAATTCCACCAATAAACACTACTTTCAAATACACTACACACTGCTGTGCTAGTAAAACGGTTAATTCATTTTACTGAAAACCAGAACTCCCAGGTCACCTCTTGCTCAGTGAGTTCACTGACCCTGAAACACTTCTTTGGTGTTGCTGAGAGCCAGGAGCTGGGGCCCAGAGCACCTCCACAGCAGAGACTCCAACTCCACCTGCTCACATGGCCACATACACAAACACACACCTTTTGCTCCACAACTTCTCCAAATAAAGCAACTCTGACCTCAGTTTGAAAATTTCTCTTCATTAGCATGATATTTTCCATTAAATATTCATAAGTTGTTTGTTCCAAGACAAAACAAACCACAGAAACTTGGTTAACTGCCAGACTATTAATATTTGTACTCCTAGTATCAGGAACGCTCACTGTTCTTAACAGCATTTTATGGTCCTCAACGCTGTCCAGGATTAAAAATAATATTTAATTGTTAACTCATTAACAAAATTACTAAGTTATAATTGAGATAAATAACACTTAGTAGAAGACCAAAGGCAATAAACTAAGACAGAGCTCAGGTTTGACATACGAAGTTAAGAAGCACCAAAAAAAGCAGCTTATGAGGGGGAGTGAGGGGAAGATGAAGAGGTACCTGACCTTTTGCTGGGGAAATGCTGCATGATGACACCACATGATTCATGTGAACCATGTCCTGGGCTTGAAACTTTAAACAACATTGGTGAAAGCAGGTTTAGGTTTTCTTCTGCAGAAAAAAAGAAATACAGAGATTTATCCACTTTCATTGCATCCTGCCTAATCAATTTCTTGCCTCTTATCTGGATGGCATATCCCAACCAACAGATGGCAGTGCCAGAAAGCATTTTAAAGTAAGTACAGGGAAAAAAATCCCCAAACACTTTAGTACATTGATTCACAGATATTTTCATTTCCTATGAACTCACAATATCTGTGGAAATCATGCAGTGTCTGATCTGCCATAGTGCAGAAAAACTCATCTTCATCTCAACCAAAAAACCTGCTTAATCATTTATAACATTGGGACAACAAGACTTAAAAATCTGTAACCTCTCTTGAAAGTGGTAACCCAAAAAAAGAGGAAATAAAATTATCCCATTATATATTAGAGCTATCCTACCACCACTGCAACCAAAGTGGCAACCTCTTTAGGCAAATAACTGGGGAAAGCAATGCCTTGGAATGCTGCAGTTGGATTTGCCAGAGGTTATTTGCCAGAACCCCCAGTGAAATTAATGAGAAGCATACTACAAAAACACTGAGAGCACTGTCAAAACTTTGAAGGACAAATTGCTTTTAGACTCACCTGAAAGCCTTGGTTGTTAACACTGGCTCTCTGTATTTCCATAATAAGCACGAAGCAAGGCACAGGAGATCTGTGGAGTGGCACAGTCAGTACTGAGAGCCCAGCACCTGCTACAAGTAGTCCAGGTCCTGCAGACCAAACACCCACTGACAGCTGAACAATCTTCCAGGTCAATTTTCCTGTAAAAGTCACATCTATCCTGCTTCCCAAGACTACTCCATGATGCAAATCTAAGCACTGGAAGTGCAGAGTACCATGAGATTTGCCTGGAACACACACTGCTCGTGCACAGACAAAAGCACTTGCACAGATACACCCAGAGGTTACAACAGACCTGCACATGTTCATGCACACACAGGGATCCCAAACAGGCCCAAACTAAACTGTGGCTTAACACAGCTTTCTGCTTACACTGTTTAATCACAAGTGGTCAATACCTTAAAGGTTATCAGAAGCCAGGCACCATGTCCTGTTAGGCAGTGAGGTACTAAACATCCTCCTTAGTACAGCCCAAGATACAAGGAACAGACACAGAGCAGCTAATAGCCTACATGATCACTGTTTCACTCTAAAACATCCCAAAACCTAGAAAGCTACAAAAGGAAAAAAAAAAATCGAAAGCACTACATAAAACCAACGTAAAGACCTTGTTTGGGAACTGATATTCAAAGCCAGTATCTCATTTTTAGTCTCTTTCTCAATAAATCCTGCTCAATTACAGGACAATGATAATCTGCAAAATATTCCCCAATACCTTGTCCCAATTCAACTTTTGAATTGTCCCAATTTCAACTGTTTTTAATCAACCATAACAATATCAGAACAAAAATAACTGGACCGTTAAAAGATGTCTGTAAAATTTGACCAAAGACAACTTCCAGGGGACTTCCAGGGGAGGTGAAGAAATAGAAAACCATTTTCTATTTGACTGCCAACTTAAAGTTGAGAATTCTCTGGTCTTGACAAATTATCCAACTCCACCAATTCTCACACCTCCAGAACTGATGTTCCACACAACTGATGAAGCAATGTTTCAGTGTAGACAGCCAGTAACACCCATTAGCAGGATCTTATTTCCCATGTTAGGTAGGAGTGATGTTCTAAAGAAAAATGATCTTTCAGGTTGCTTTCACTGAAAACTAAACACTCCCTTTTCCTGGTCTCCATGGTGAGAATGCCTGAGCACCAGTGAGCTGTTTAGAATACGGCTGCCATCTAGGAGCAGAGCAGAGGAAATGCAGAGAAATCTCAAGCCAAAATTTGAACTGCGATCCCACTTGATGGTCAGACATGCTATTACACAAAGCTATAAACAGTGGAAGCACAGATCTTCAAGGGAAAAAATGGATAAGTGGCAGAAAGCAGAACTTGTTAAAAGATGGTTTACAAACAGACAGTTCCCAATACAATCCTTAACTATTTGGTTCACAACAAACAGTTTATCCAGTCAGGCAAGTCAACATGTACAGAACTGCAGTGGTACTGCACTTTATCTTATTTTTTTTTCATTAAAAAACTGCAGCCTAATTCACTTTTTCTGAAAGATTGTTTTTCCGTGTGATTGCAGGCGACAAAAAATGCAGTAAAATAAATTAAGTCAGCCTGAATCACAATGACAGTCAAAGGCAGAGCCTAAAATTTTACACTGAAACTAGAGTCACAAGAAAACCTGCATGTAAGCAACTTCCTGAAGCCTTACCATATTTATTCTTGCTTCTCAGAAACGATGCAGTTTCCAAGCAAGTCAGAGCTGCAGTACATAGAATTTTACTCTTTCATCATTCAGCTGTCACTGGCTTTATTTTACTTTCATAGACAGAGAATAAATGCAATTTACAAGTATAATCTACAGTGATTTGCCAGTGTTTCACCCATGGATCATCTCTAACTCACAAAAGAAAGGGCTCTTGAGATGCATCATGTTGATGCCTATTTTGTACAAAGCAGACACTTTCCAGTTCAGTTACTGAAAGAAATCTGTCTTGGCACACCGGTTACCAGGTTACCAGAGCTTTGGGAAGAGGCCAAAATGTCCTGCCTATATAGGAAAGAATGGCTTGTTTCTGGTTAGGGGGAAGAGAAAGTCACGTTTCTTGCTTCGCCAGATCCTCTAGCAAAGAACCACTCCCTCCCTAGGGTGTTTTCAAGGCCACCTGCTTCCATCACAGCTTTCTCAAAGAAACTGGAAGCCCTCAGGGGAAGAAAAGTAGCATGAGGGTATATGGGAAAGAGATGACAGAAGAGACCTGGGGAATACAAAGAGACGAAGTACATAAATAGAACTCTACCACTGTTTCAGGAGAACCTCCACCAATGAAGGAGAAAAAATAGCCTTGCACATTTGAGATGTGTTTTTCAAAAGTACTGATTAGAAAAGGCAGCAATCTAGCAATCTAAATGTAGAAATTAACTTAGAGTTTTGTCACATCCAACAACATCAACTTCTGTTCTGTGACAGTAACCAATTCCATGTGCAGGAGCAGAAAGAGATAGAAACTTGCAGGAAAGCAGGTCAGAGCACCAAAGAGACTGCTTTAGCAGCTCCCTCTGTCCCTTCCTAACACAGCACATCTCATTCCAGCAACAGAAGCGACACCAGCCTGATCATATCCTTAAGTCAGAACTTCCCTTTTGTCACTGGGACTTGTAACAACTTACCATGCAAACGTATTCTCTATCCTTAAGATTGACTCATCTGTCCTTACTACAGTTATCTGTGACAGGCTACAGTTCTGGGAAGCACAAGTTCAATGATGCAGAGAAGTAGGTCTTCTATTTGCAATTTCTCATTTACTGGAATAAAGACAAATGTGTTTTAGTGGCTTAAGCACATTTCCACACCATCTCTCTCATCCGGTGTTAATAAGGATGCAAATTATTCCTTAGGAGTTAAGAAGTGAAAACCACTTTCCATGCTTCCTGCTTTTACTTACACAGTTTGCATTTGACCAGTGTCTTGTGGCTTAACTTGAAGCTATCACAGCTCCTTCTGTTAATCAGTAACTAATAAACAGCCAGTATTTGATAGTCCAGCTTTATTAATAAGCATCTTGGCTTCCACTCAGAGATCAGTTCTGTAGCTGAACCTCACTAGGCACGACTCATTACTGAAAAACACCAGTAATACTGATGAAAAATACATTTAGTTGCATTTCCCCTCCTAGAATAGAGCAAATGAAAGGTGACTAAATCCCAGTGTGTCAGATTTTATGAATGTAATTATCTCCTACACCTCCTCGCTCAGAATTTTACACAGCTTGAGGCTTTGGGGTTTTTTTCTTGGTAAAATAAAGTCCCCAGAGAGTTACTAAAGGAAGACTTTTGGCTCAAATTGCACTATACCACTTTAAGAAAGACTACTTTGTTGAATGTCTTCCCCAGAACTATTTATATCAAAACAGCTCATTTTTGCACACTCAGGTAGACTTTGCTTTGGTATTTACAGTCAGCAATCCAAACACAATACCAATAAGAATTATGCTTTTAAAAAACAGTCAAAAAAAAGCTAGGGGGAGTAAAAGGAATTACCACATCATATTTTGGAAATACCAGTCACAGGATGCCAACTGCAGATCTACATTTCTGATGTCTCCTTTCCCTCTCCAGTAAATAATGGGCCAAGAAAAAGTACTTACAAGAACTTACCAGCTGGACAAGGCAGATACTCAGCAAGTGATTGTTACAAAACAAGTACTTGGCTCTCAAACCCCAGGAGCCTAACCCCCAAAGTATATGATTTTTAAAAAACTCTATGAAGCAAGAAATTATTTTCTAGAGATAATTCATAAAAAATATGAACTTGTCTAACAAAATAATCCTCCCAAATAAAACCACTTTAAATTTCTTCCTACCAGATATTTAGCACATCTATTAAAAATGTCATATCTAGGATGAACACCAGATTTTCAAGACTATTAAAACCAACACACCCTGAGTATCACAAATGTACTTAATTCTCTGTTCAATAAAATATTGGAATATCAATTTATTAAAAAGTTATGTGAACTGTACATATGTAAACTGCAATATAGCTGAAAGATCTGAAATATATAATTTTAAAGGAAAATCATTTATTTCTGAAAATATTTAAAATATTGCATTTCTGGCAGCAAATTCAAAAGAAGTGCTCTGGAATGGGTGCAGTCTCTCTGTGCATTTGTCTAGCATTTATCTTCAAGGCGTGAAACATATCTGCTTTTTCACAGCACAATCTTGTGACCACTTTCTTTCTGACTTGTAGAGACAGAATGCGATTTCCAAGAACAGGAGTAGAATTTTTAACAGGAAATGCTAAGGTCCTTGTTGGTACAGACAACACACTTTCCGAGAGTCCATGGCACCTTGGAAATCTGCTAGCCATCCTGCATAAAACTGCATCAGATTGTGCTCACAAGTTAGAGAATAAGTCTTTGATTGATAATTTTTCTGTTTATTTCCGCCAAGGCCACTGAAAATACGAAGGCCTTTTCATCTGAAAGGTTAGCATACATGTCAACTTCTTTTTCTTGTTTCTCTGTAGAAGAAAAAAAAGTCACTATTAGAAGCTTTTTCCATTATTTGAAGTTAATGCAAGTTACACAGAAATTAATAAATTATGTGAAGTGATGGAATTGAAGTTAGACAATCAACTCCTATGCACAGAGTGAGTGAGACAGAGGAGGAAGTAATACAGGCACAGAAAGGAGATGGAAGAGCCACAGAATGAGTCAGCCAAAAGCATGACTGAATTTCTCTTCTTTAACAACCAAGGAAGAATGAATCATTAACATAAGGATAAACAAGTATTCAAGTGTTCCTTCAGGTTTTTTTTTGTTTTAGTGGTTTGGGTTTTTTTCTTTTACATGACCACCTCCCATCCAAGAAAACAAAGTTATTTCACAATATCCTCATTAAACACAAGATTTGCCCCCTTACTTTACAACTACATGAAAGAAACCCGAGAGTTTAATGACAGTGTCAAAGGCCAAAGAGCAGATACTTGGATGAAGTCAGGCTCCAAATGTATCATCATGCACATTTCTGGACTTTCTACACTGCAGACTTTCCATCTTATCCCAGCTGTAGAACAATGCTAACACACCTCATTGAGCAAGTAAAAGTCCATGAGTTCCCTGTGCTGATGTTGGCTTGCTTCAATGCCACAGACACACAACAGGAAGCCATCAGAAAGTTTCCAAACTGCAATGCTCAAATACACTAAGTTACACTACAAAAATTCATAAAATAATACAATTTGAGAAATACCACTTGCATAAATACCACCTCCTCCAGAAGATGACCAGCTCTATCCCAGTTTAGCTAGCCACAGGTAGCTGACACAAATTGTTAAGAAAATAAAGCCAACAAAGAAACAGTTTTGTCAGCAGAAGAACAGGCTTGTAGGCAGAAGGAAGGGAGAAATACATTCTGAGCTTTCAGCTGTGGAACTCCATCTCTAATCCAGGTTCCATGTGACCTGGACTCATTTCCAATCACAACACAAAGCTCACCTGAGAGGCCCCTCTGTCTCACTAACACACAGTCACACACATCCACACTCTGGCAACTGCTCCACCAAGACACCTAAACTAGCATGGGAAAGCCAAAGAAAAGGCAGCACTGGAAAATAACAGAAAGCACAATCAGGAAAAAAGATCCCAGTATCTCCTGTGGCCACCTACCCACACAGTTACCTTTCAATGGGTTCACACTCATAACAATGGCTTTGGCTTCACATTTGTGTTACAGCTACAGCTACAGCTGGAGGGAACTCCAGCAGACTGCCTTCTGTGTGAAATCAAGTGCTTGTATTCAAAAACTGAGTGAGAGAAGCTCCAAAATCTTTTACCACTGTGTTCTGATGTAATATTGATACAGAAACAGCAGAAACCAGCTTTTTGCTGACTTCCTGGCTATGCGAGGCAATATCCTCCAGTGTATTGAGTTTGAAATGAGTTTGAAAGCAAGTTTCGTTGCCAGTCCTACCCCAAAGTTTAAGACAAATCAGCTTCTGTATGTACACTCTGGGTTGCTCCACTTCCTCCCTCTCACCATTTAAAAATTAACAATGCTGGGAGTAGACACTACAAACACTGGTTATTCCACATTAGCCTTTTCTATTTTCATATCTAAGCCCCACCCCTTGTTTCATACTTCCTGATACAAACGAATCCAGCCACAACTTGAACATATCAGCATCCAGCAAAATTAAAAATACTCCCCCTGCACCAAGCCCTGGTTGCTGTTAACACACTGTGGACTTCTTAGCTTCCCTTCCTCCCAGATCAGCTTTATTCGGAGACTTCAGCTTCCTGAAATCTTGATATCAAAGAGTGTGAGGTATTAGCAAGCTTCATGCAGTCTCAGGACAATTGCAGTTCTCATCAGTAACAAATGAAGAGCTCACACCTGCATGACATTTTATCATACACTACTCCTAGGATACCATGGCTTCCACACACACTGAAAACTTTCCACTTCAGTCTTATCTGAGAGTAGTTTTGACTCATTTCTCTATTAGGAGCAAAAGAAAAATAGTATTGTGTTTCTACAAGACAGTAAGACATTAAAAACTAGGGGGGTTGCTATACAACTAAGAGGCTATTTAGGCAAAAATAGTTTTTCTGGATCATGTCTTTTGTATCCCCAGATCTCCTGCAATCCCCTCATACTGCAGCCCTTAAAACAGTGATTATGTATAGATCACATATGGACCTCCCCCTTCACAAAGTTTGCACGGATTCATTTTTCAGGATAGCGAGTTACCTCAAATATGCACACTGTGCAAGCAAATGTGTGAGTAATGCAGCCAGAAATTACTGGAAAAAGAAAATTTGCATCACGAAAATGTATTCAGCCTATGTTTTAACAGGATACTGAAATGTATGTATATACCTTTATGAAGATTTGGCCTGCTAAGTAACAAGTCTGCTTTAGCAAGTCTACTGCTCTTACTGAGAACACTTGCTGGTAACATCTTTCAGAACAACCAATACCACTTCCTCCAGCATATAAGGGTTTTTGTTTGCTTTAATACAATCAAGGCTTCTACCCAGATAACAAGGCAACCTGGGAACCAGTCTAGCTGTGTGTCACAGTCGCACAGGGTAAAACAAAGATCACACCTCCACAACAAAATCAGAATCAAATTATTATGGAGTGTCTGTATTTTAAAAATATATTGTAGTACATCTGACAAAGAAATTAAGTTACAATTTTGACAAGCCAAGGCTGTAGGGTGGAGTTCCAATTTTCCAGGGTCATCACACGGCTCTGAAACATGTGATGGCATAATTTTCTGGGTCCCAGTACTGCCATATCCCCTCAATCTACATCTGCTTCCTCTTTCCTCCCCCTCCATTCCCTCTTGCTAGGTCTGCAGGGAAAATAGCTTGTTTTAAAAAGCCTTTTTGCTTATTCTATTCTTCTTAATTGCTGCAGCTCTTTGCTCTAATGTGAGCCAGTCACGAAGTACACAAAAGAGCCAGTCAAAGGCACAGACATAACTGGGAACAAGTACACTGTGTATGGAATTGCATGGCAAGCAAGGAAGCAAAGCTACAGATGTCATTGGAGTCTTTAGGAAGGAAATTTTCACTGCTGGATGGTCTTCAAATGTACAGATAATCTGTTCTTCCATGTTAATATAACTGAGGTGTTTTCTGTCTGCCTGCTTTTCCATCTACAAATGCATTAGGAACCAAATATTTAAACCATGCAAGCAGTGGCTTCTTTTCAAGTCTTTGGGGCAAAAGCACAACCTCTAGAGGCAAGTAACATGTACCCAAATATCCTCGAGACATACAACAGGCAAGGAAATAAGATACTGACATCTTGCACCCCAGAGCAGACTTTCAACACACACAGACTGCTACAAGGACTAGCAACCACTGACACAAAAACCACCTTAACTGTAATAGAATTACAGCTGCTTAATATACACAAACAACACTATCAAGCAGCAGATGTGGTAAAGGAATAATATGTCTAAAATTCCCGCTAATTACTCCACATAGTTTCAGTTTTGTAAGCAACTTGAAAAGGGAGAGGTCAATGTTAACTTGCTTTAGTAATTACTCACAAAAGGATGACTTCCCTGATGAATTTATTTTTATAGCCATGACAGCTTTATATATCAATTTTTTTTCCTAATCTGCCTGATAATCATCACAGTGGCCTACACACAGTACAATCTGACATAACCAGAAGTAAAAAAATATTCTAAGTCTACTTACTCCTGAACAATAAGATGAGCTGCACTGGGGCAAAGACAATGACAAATGGGTGTGAGCCAAATCCTTGCACAAGAAGAAACAGCCATCACAAGATCAAGGAAAAGGGATGGTAAAAACAGCACAAGGAGATGAAGGCAATCTTATCAAGTAAGACTCAACTGTAAGGAAACACCAAAAAAAGGCACACCACACACACTCTTATGTGAAGATCCCACTATGCCCAGATCTCTAGTCTTCTACCTCCAAGCACTGCAGTATTGTCACACTGGAGTTTGCAGCTAGAAGTTAGAAACGTTCACCGTAGTTTTGGATAGGAAAACATGTTCTCTTAATACCCCTCCTGCTGTCAAATTCTTGCTTTTTGGAAACTATAAAACATGTCTTAAGAAAATGGATCTTTTCCTTTGGTTGCTTAGGTTGCTCTTCTCTGTGTCAGGGGACAGAAAAAAGACTCACTTTTATAGGGCAACCAAACCAGCTTGCTGGAATTTTAAAGCCAAGGCTGTTTGTGAACTAGACTGGCAGTTAAATGCCTAGAAAGGATCCTAAACCTACCAGACAAAGTCCAGCTTGGGTCAGTAACAAATAGGGAAGCTACACACATCAGTAAGTCATATGAAATAGTGAAGAGATTAGATATTATAAAGTGCATTTCTATTACAGTAAAATAATTGCCATCTGGAAAATATACAGAAATTAAATTCCACCTCATCTTCCCACACTGAAAGCACTAAATCCCCAACAAATCCAAATTTATACTTGATTTTTACATGAAAGAAAGATTAAGAAACAGATTTACATTAAACAGCAAAGATATCAAAATTAGTTTTGAGAAATTGGAAATGGAAGAAATTTTCAACATTGATTAACACCCTTTTTTTTTATAAGGTGGAAAGGAAGAAATAGTTCCATTTCTGAGTTATGCCACATGAAATACTTCAAGACTTCAGGAGTTTTAGGAACAATATCTGCTGAACATTTGTATGAAGTCTTGTTATTGCTCTTTTATCTGCCTTCCAACCTTCTGAAGCCCATGCTAAGTTTTGGATTCATAACTCAGGTCTGAAATTACTATCTCCAAAAACACAGCTAGCAAATGCAGCGTCAATAGGCTCTTAAAACAAGAGGAACCCTAAGTGACAGTTACATTCTTGAGGGGTTCTAGAATTACTCTAGCTATGTAACAGCCTCTTTACTGTATAATGATTAAAAACAGCAGGGCACCAAGGAACCTTAACAGGCAAGGAGGCATTCTTTCCTGCGGAAACACAGGACCAAAATTCAGGTCACAGTAGTGATTCAAGATGGCCTTTTTAGGGCACCTTCAATTTTTAGGCCCTCCAGAAGTTTTCAAGAAACTTTTTAAGCAATCCAGCCATCCTAATCCCCTCTCTGACAACAGATATCATTATATGGTTTCTAATTGTGATACACAGCAGCAGCACCTCAACAAAAAACCAACAGTAAAACCCCACAAAAATAAAAAACCTACTTAACACTTCAGTTCAATGGCTTTCAACCTACATGTTGAAACTTGATACAGCGGCTAAAAATACAGATTTAGATCTTTGTAGTTAGTTTCATCAGACACTGAAACATAAAACCAGAGGTCTCTACACATGCAAATCAGTCCCTTCCTCACATTAAGGTATCGGGTACCGGCTGAACTAGTCTACTTAAATGGTTTGAATGGTATAAAGGTTCGCTGATTAAAAAAGACACAAATAGAAAATCCAACAAACAGATTTCTAAAGCTCTCATACCTCTTTCTTCCTCGTGCTTTTTCGCTGAGGCACTTTTAGGTCTTCCTCTTCCTCGTCTGCTATGATCTGAATGGCTGTTAGACCTGGATCTTTTCCGGTTTTCTAAGTCTTTATTTACTGCAGAATTTATCTTCTCTCGCTTAACTCTCTCTGTCCGCCTCCTTTTGGCCTCACTCTTGTTTTCTGTGCAAATGAACAGAAATGGCATGATCCAGGGTTGTTTTCAGCTTTGTTCTTAATTCACTCTTAATGCTTACCCCACCCAATCAACCTTTTCCTTTAAAGTGGTCAGATACCTATACCTTTAAAGAACAATTGCATCTGCACAATATCCATGCAGAAATGAAGGTGCCAGATCCAGAAGGACACTTCACATCTTGATCCCAAGGATCAAGCCTTTAATTTCCTCAAAAGCATTTTGCAGCATGAGATATTTGCTGGTACACAAGAAGCTGCTTCCCACGTAAGATGGGAAACTGCATACATTACAGCCTTTAAGACACCCCATTTTGTCTGTTCCACTAGCAAAAGTTTATCATACAGCAAACACCACAGCACCTGGGCTTCCTGTGACAGTAGCAATGAAATCATTGCTGCTGCTCAGACAAGATGAACGGTGAGTCAACTGTGTCAGTGAACACCTCAGAACACAGCGTACGTGTCCCACCACATCCCACCTGTGACAAGGCCTCCTCGTGCTCACTGCTGAACAGGTACTGTTCTCCTGAACACCCAAGTCATTAACAGAAAGGAGCATTTACATGACTTTTATCTGCAAGTTAAGCATGAATTAATGAGCTTGGGTAGCAAACATAGTACAATCATCACAGCACACTCATGGATTAGCTGCACATTTGTAAGGCTGCTGCACCACTCTACAGTAGCTGTACTGCTGAAAATAGTGGAACAATGTTTTCTAAAAGAAGCTGTGGTTTCCTTAGGAGCACAATATAGACACACACAGACTCCAACTGTATCTCTCTGGGGAACTGATCTCCTTTGGCTGCAGTTATCCCATTGATCCTGTTACAGACACGGGGTACAAGCTGGACAGCAGGGTCCAGTCATTAATGCTCATACAGAACCTGTATCTCACAGTGTCACAGCCAGGGTGAGGTAGCAGGGGAACCTCTTCAGACCCTGCCTAACCCCTGCTCACACAGGGCCACCAAGAGCCAGCTGCCCAGGATCATGTCCAGAAGGCTTTTGAGTACCTCCAAGGATGGAGACTCCACAATCTCTTGGACAATCTTTGCCAGTGCTTGGTCACACTCACAGTAAAAAGCAGTTTCCAGAGCTGCTTTCCAGCAGGATGGCACCCAGCACATATTCATTTTGCCTCTCCTGGTGCATTTCCTCTGTACAAAGCTGAATTATACAACCAGATTATGGCCTTCAGCTTCATCTGGTAACTACTTTATCAAAAAAGCAGGAGAAGGAAGGAAAATTGACTAACATTTCCAATCTACCACAGACATTTCTTAACCTCCTCCACCTTGAAAGTTCAGCTGTCAGCATACTATCACCTAATTCCTACAAGTGGTAATCTACAGCTATCCTTCAAAACATTGATACAAAACATCAAATAGCTGACTTCCATTTTGTAGGTCTGGTAGATAATTTTAAAAAGTAGATATTATAGATCAGATATTTGTTGGTTTGGGTTAGGTTTTTTGGGTTTTTTTTAATAAATATCTTCTCGGTCGGGCTCTTTTTCTGACTAATTCCTACCACTGGAGGAAGCAATATAAATGAATACAAGGAGAATGCTATTCATGCCAGAAAGCACATTCAACTGACTTCTTACTGTGTCCATCAACAAAAGACACAAAAAAAAGCACTATTTAATTTAATCATGGGGAGAAAAGCAAGATCCACCTAGTTTTAGATTAAACATTATGACCAACTTTTTATTTTCAGAAAACCCAGCTTCAATCAGCATGTGCTCTGAAATCAGATCCTTTTGGGACCTCTACACATTAAGCTTCAAAACAGGATTATCACAAAGCATTCTGTAAGGGGTTATTTTTCATAGTGATCAATGTGTGCAGCTAGAACATACACAGAATAAATGCCAACATCATGAGTAAAAAGGAAGACTGAAAACAGCAGCTTTCCTCCCCTCCTCAAAATTCAAGAAAAATTAACATATTCAAAGTCTACCATGCAAAAATTGAAGGTAAAGAGAACTGACACAGAGAAATAAGAGACACTATCTTTTGCCTCCAGGAGATAAGAGGAAAGAACTGTTGCTCCCTTCTCCTCCCCTCTGTAAGCATTACCTGTGATGGGTGGTGACCTCTCAGCACGTTTAGCATGCAAGAGTTTTCGACTGATAAATATGTAGCCACAGGGACACGATTTACATGCAACAGGAACCTGGCAAAACAAAAGACAAATTTTTCAGATAACTTCAAATTATGACAAAATTCACTGTCTCATGAAGAAAAAAAGCACACCTAGTAACTCACGATTTGTCCTCAGAGATAACTCTCCAAATTCAGTCTGTACTGCAAATCATAGCCTGTCCTGTTACTGTATTTAAACATAATATAACCAGGTTCTGCTGTAAATCACTCACCAAGCCTTTTCTTTATGCAGTTGTTAAAAATCAAGCTTAAAATGTACAGCTGTTGTGATTGCTTTGCACTATTTTTCCCCAGACTGACAGGAAGGGGGTGGGGAAAAGCAGAGCATTAAAGGAAGGCTGCATTAAAATAGAATTACAGTTTCTCGTCAGAGCTCTCAAATATCAGTAGTCAAATCAGACATTTCCAGTTTTGCTTCCTCTATATACTTGCAAAAAAAAAATAATTATGAGTTAAAACCGTCAGTACATTGTGAATGCATTCACTTTCAGCATTTGAAAGCAGCTCTTTTAGAGAGGAGCAGCTTTAGAGGCACAATAGAGCCTGAAGCAAAACAGATGCATTTGCAGCACACTGCTCCAGCGCTGCAGACAAGGCCGGGTGGGTACAGAAGGACCTCGTTAATTCAAAATGCAAATAACCCAGCCCAGCCAGGCAAGAACTGACTGCAGGCACAGGAGTTTGAGAGAAGACAGTGCGTCTGATCAGCTAAGCAGACAGCAGCAGTATGCTCCCCCAGAAAATAACAATGTAAAACAAGAAATGCCACATTTAATACGAAAAATAACAAAAATCCACTCAGAGCAATTAAAAAAGCAACACTGATAAATTACAAGCTCATTACCTTAGTGCCAAGATCTTTTAGAGTAGTAAGCAATGCACCATGTTGCTTTGATTAGGTTTAAGACTGAAAACACAAATCAAAGCAAGTTTAGGCAGAGATCTGGAAGAGATTAAATAACACACATTAAAGTGGAGTCATGCTGAAGCATGATAGTGGGGGGAAAAAGGCAGGAGGTAATTTCTCAAATGTAATTCTTTAAGACGGGTCACTACAAGTTTGCCAGTATCCACTGAAACAAACAGGAGCACAGAACCACAACTGCCTCCTCAATTTAACCAGACATGGGGAAGAACCAAGTTCCAAAGTTCTACTGACTCAAAAAACCCTGCCAAATTAGTACGTGAATTTGTAAAGGGGAACTTAACTGCTTCTCAGAATAAACAAAATATTTTGCTTTCTGTAGCACATCTGAACTCCTGCACTTCACCCTACAAAAAAAACTTGCAGAAAAGACTTTTTGATATAGGTTTTGCAGAGCAAGAGATTTTAACTCCCTTTATGGAGACACTGACATAATAAAAACGAGTCCAACAGAGGTTTATTGAACTTTAAAGGTCAGTATTTAGCAGACTTGTGTGCACGCTTGTCTCCTTGTCCATATGTCAGTGTAACACTACTAAAACCCCACTATCTCACAGATAATTTGTGCGTGTTCTTACTTGGGTCTCTGCAATAATTACCTTTCCAGGCTTGGCCTAAAAAAAACCCCCAACTTTGGCAAAGCCACCCAAGGGGATTGGAACAGAGTCAGTAGTTTTCAACGAACTCAAGTGTGTTTAACAGAACAATACTGTTCTCGTGGTGCAGGTTTAGCACGTAGGGGTGTGCAGCATTTGAGGGTGGGGGGGCTGGAGAAGGGGTTTATCACTAAAGCCTATCAGTTATCCTTTGAAGACCCACACTGATAACATCCTGCAACATAATTAAGGCAACAGAGTCCTAAACACTATTTCGCACTGTTTAACATTTTCCTAACAAAAAGGGAATTTTCTCATACAAGACATTTTACCTGATGCTAAATTAAGAAGTGATAATTATTTCCTCAGATTGACTGCAAGTACTTCAGGCTCCCTAGTTTAATGGAGCTGTACTTGGATTGTGAAAATATTGAAATATGATATATTATCTAAATTACAACAGAAAAATGTTTTGAAGTCTAAGAAGTATTAGTCAGTATTTCGCTCCAATAATTGTGGCTGTCTAAATATTTCCATGCATGCCACTTCTACTGAAAAAATCAGAAACAAATGCTAAGCCCTTGCTCATGGAAGAATTTAAGAAACACCAGCACAGGACACAGCCAGATAAGAATTATATGAGAGTTTCCTCAAAATCTGCAAAGGGTCGAGTTGTACAGCAGGCCTTAGTTCCTTGCTCCCTCTCAAATATTTGGCAGTGAAAAACAAGATCCTATGAGCAATGTGTGCCAGGGCAGGATGCATAAGCACATAAAATCCATGGAAGCCACAGAGGAGTTGCTAACAGAAAATCTACATTGACAAAAACTAAAACACATAATATGCATATAAGTGCAGAACAAAGTGACAGGTTTCATGTCAGCTTAAAAAGCCTACAATATTTGCTTACTTACTGTTGGTAGTTTGACATTCACTACATTTATCAAAAAAACCCCAAACAAACAAAAACACCACCACTCCCATATATGAGTTCTCCCTCGTTTTCGTTTCTCCTTTCATCAACTGAATAACCAGAACTTGGCACACGATTTCTTTCTCAGAAATAGTATTTCAGTGACGTGCTTAACGTGCATTTGCGGTGGCTGATCCGTTGGTTAAAACATGAAAGGACGCCCACACACAGCTCAGCACTCCCAGCCGTGCCAGGATGAGTGGGAATACTGTAAAAACTATGCAAGTCAGAACAAAAAATGTGATTTTTTTAAAGCTATGCAAATAGAGAAAAATTATATGAGCCTATTTATTTTTTCCTAAGTGTGGCTAAAGCGGTGAATAGGGGTGACTTTCCAGGGTCACAGAACAGCGCCGATGGTCCCAGAGCGCATGTGACAGGCGCTGCCCCTCGGCCGAGCCCCACGGCCGCCGCTGCAGCGCCGGGCCATTGTTCGGAGCTCCGCTGGAACCAACTCGCCTGCTTTTAGTACTCGCATCATTCCCAGTAAATGGAGACAAGCTCCTGACACGGCAGCGGTGCAAAGCAGCTGCGCTCGTGTGTGAGTGTGTGCAGCTCCATTTTGTGCACACCAGGAACCCGCAGTGGGACACCAACAGCACTGGGGAACCGGGCAGAAATTGCACCAGAGGTCTCCATCTCGCTGCTTCCCAACATCCCCATGAGAAAACAACACCTCTGAGCCCCCTCCCGCCCAGCCCCGGGCACATCAGTCATCCAAAGGGCAAACTGCATTATATAAATCACTCGGTTCATTGTATTTTTAATAGATCACACAGTTACTAAACAGCACCAGCCCATAAACAAGAGGTTCTGCAGTCGCGCAGAAACCCCACAGCACAACACTACTCCACTACTCCCTGCCAGAGGGACGCGGTGCTCAACCCACATTCCACGCAGAAGCTGCAAAGGCAACAACCATTTAGTTCACACAAACACCGACTCGCAGCCGGTCTGCCCGCTCCGCCCTCCGCAGCCCAGCGTCCGCCGGCACCGCTCACCTGCTGGTCGCACTCGGGGCAGGACTTGGTGGCCATCTTCACTTTCTTGGCCCTACTGGAGGACATGCTCGCTGCTGCCGTGGCTGGGCTGACACGGCCGCGGCCGGAGCGCCCGCCCCGAGAGGAGCCGGCGGGAGGAGCGGGAGGAAGGAGGTGGAGCGAGGAGCCGGCGAGAAGGGCGGGAGGGGGCGGCCAGAGGAGCGGGAGGAGGCGGCGGGAGGAGCGGGAGAACGAGGTGGAGCGAGGGGCGGCCAGAGG
Organism: Irena cyanogastra; assembly: GCA_013397155.1. NCBI lineage: Eukaryota > Metazoa > Chordata > Aves > Passeriformes > Irenidae > Irena > Irena cyanogastra. The sequence continues at coordinate 312,094 of VWZV01017074.1, read as the reverse complement.
AGGTGGCGGGAGGAGCCCCGCGCTCCCCCGAGAGAGGACAAGCCCCGCCCACCCTCGCGCGCGCGAGTGGCTGGCCCCGCCCACACCGCCGGATTGGCTGCGCGCGGGCGGCGCTCGGAGCCCCCTGGCGGCCGGTCCGGGAACGGCCCCGGGGCTGAGGGAGCGGGAATGGTGAGGGGAGCGGGAATGGTGAGGGGAGCGGGAATGGTGAGGGGAGCGGGAATGGTGAGGGGAGCGGGAATGGTGAGGGGAGTGGGAATGAGGGAGCCTGATTGAAATGTCCCTGCAGTCAGGAAGCACCAAACACCACTTCTCTGGTCTCCATGTCAATTCAGAAAAAGACAAGACCGCAGCAGAGGGGGATGTTTATCGCCTGCTGCACGGGTGCCTTTGGTAGCCTGGTGGTCCAAGAGCGAGGTGTCTGGCCATGCCTCTTGGCGGGGTTACACTCACAAATGGGATGTTTTCGAGTACAATGTTCTCAGACAACAGTGTTCTACTGCTAGACCACTATCGGGACCAGGACCAGAGCAACAGAAATAGCTTTTCAGCCGGGTCTGAACTTCTGACACATAAATTGCATTTATGTCCTAGCGAGTATCCTCCAGAATGTCATGCCAGCCCTCTCCACCCTTACTACTAATATAGTATGGTGAATAAAGAATCAAACATCGTTTGCAATGTCCTGTCCTGTGCCAGGACAACCTGTTGGCTTTTTTCTTCCTCTTCCACGAGTCTGTGCCCCGAGCCTGGATCCCACACAGGGCATGAGAACGTCCTGTTCTGTCCTTGTGAGCGCTGGGGCTCTCCACGTGTGTGGTGGTTTCTGGCTGTGTACACAAGTACTAGACTGCCTCATTTGCCCTTTTCCTTTCCTCCCCAGTACTTAACTATGACTCAGAGGGTGGATTTGTTTCCCTGTTCTCCCTGCATATTTTTTCCAAACTATACCAGTCCATTGGTGCAGGTGTTTCTCCAGAGATACACAAAGACAAGACAGGTTTATTTTCCATATAAACTGTGACTGCTGCCAAAATGCAAATATGTTCTATGTAGGCACAACATTCAAATTTCATTCCTGAATCCGGAACAAATCTATGTAACCAGGACCTTGAGCTTCCATTGGATTTTTAAATTCTTTCCTTAATCGATAAGGTCCAGACATAGCAAAACATATTTGAGGGGGATTTATACCAGCAGGGGGCTCTGCTGAGTACAGTAACAGTATCTAGTAAATAAATTAGTGAATATACAAGAGAGCTGACAGAGATCCATAACAATACCTCGCTTTTCTTTATAGAGCAAATAAAGTAGTCAGCTGTTCAACTACTCCATAAAAAAAAAGTTTTCCTTACTGAATGCAAACAAGATAGTTCCTAGCTAGAAAACTGATTAACCAGACATGTATTTTTCATGTTTTTCTAATTTTTAACACATTAGTTTTGAGTTCTGAAAGTCCAAAACTATTTCTTTTACTTAATTTCAGAGGTTTAATCCAGCACTGAGATAAAAACAACAAATACCATTTTAAGGGTACAGGTACTTTCTCTCTTAACAGAGTCAAGGCACTTTGCAAGACCAAGCCTCACTTAAAATGTGTTTTACACCAATTTAAAATAGAAAATAAGGAAATTATGCAATGTCTCTATCTTCTGAAAAGCTACACACGACTTTGTAAGTGCCTGATGGCTTCTTTTCTTTGCTGTTGTCACCACAGACTCCAGCTGAGCTGCATGGCCTGAGATGTTTCCACTGCCTGACATATCAACTACACATGGCAGTATTTTGGTGTGCAACTATAACTTTACAAGGAAACAAAAATGCCAAAGCAGGAACAATTCACATATCTAACCCACCTTAGAGTGGGAGAGAGAAGCACTCTTGAGTTGTATTTCTGCTCAGCACTCCAGGCAACTTGGAAGCATCCTACCCTCCTGCAGTGTCCCCTGGGAGAGCTGACAGCCTTGGGCTCTGTCAGCACCAATGTGCTGACGAAACACAGAAAATTGAGAAATTAAATTCCTAAAGTGCTGTGCAACCTTGTGTGAAAAAAGGTTATAAAGCACATCCTGGTTAAGTAACAACTTCCTAATTAGTCAGCTATAGTGAGCAGGGGTATTATTCTTTCCAGGGCCAAAGTACTACCTAGAGAATTCTTAAGTTATACTAAAATACAAGATTAGGATGCATGAGAGCAAAATTACAAATAATAGGAAAAGCTAGATTAATTATTTGCAATGCTACCATGAAAGAATTAAAGTTGTAATGTGACAGTATTCAACTGGCAAGAAGAAAGTACTGTATAAAAAATACACTGATTATACAGACATGCTTCAATCCTATTTTATTATTCTGATTTTGGTAATTTTGATAATAACGATAGTTTGTAGTACTTAATAATGTTACTGTGCTTCTCACCAGTAGATTTCAGAGCAGCTGTAATCTAAGTCCCCTCTGAGTCCTTTCATGGGCAATCAAAGTCGTGCCTAACAAATCCTTTGAGATCCCATTACTCTGAATTTGGGAAAGCCAACATTTAAGTGGCACAAATGTTGGTTTTGTTCTCCAAGTACAGGTAAATAGTGAGTGTTTCCCAATTACAAAGCACTTTTTAATTCACGGTGTTGTCAAGCATTGATGCCTCTCGGGTTCAGGAAGCCCAGGCTTAGGCTGGCTCCTGCCTCTGGCTCAGCTGAGCACATTAATGCTTGCCTGAGGAAAAAAGGTCACAGCCTCAGATCTTAAAAAGAAGCTTTTCTTAAAATATCAATAATTTAAACTATTTAACAGTAGCACCTACTGTTCCCTAAAAAAAGGCTTCCAACATTTTATTCTCACCTATTAGGCCTTTTTTGTGGGAAACTTTTTAAAAATCCACATGGCTTTCAGAACAGTTCGGTTTCTACCAATTAATATAGTTTCACCAAAAGCTTACATTATTTTCATAGAGCATCTTTTCAGATAGTTCTTATGAAGAGAATTCAATAAATTACTTTACACATTACATCTGAGTTTGGGTTTTGGGTAGGAGGTTGGGCTTTTTTTTCCCTCTTTATCATGAGATAGTGAGTTGTTAAACATTAAGGTATGAAGTCACTTAACTAGCACTTTTACAGTGGACTGCATTGAGTTTTGTACCAAACCTTAAAGTTTTATGTTCAGTTTGAAGAACAGTAGAAACAGTAATTTCTCTGAAGATGCTCCTTATATTCTGAACTGCTACCATGAGCAGTAGTCCACAGTAAAAAAACATTCTCCTTACTTGTACAACACAGAACACAGAAAACCTTGCTCTTTTTGTCTGAATAAACCTCATTTTCATAATGTGGTTTCCATTTACTTAGTGTGCTCAAAGATTCCTAAATATCATTAAAAACAATTTGGCATTTAAGCTATTGAGAGCAGTTTTCTATCCAGCGTCTTTATTTCAATGAAACAGCAGCAGCAGAATGAATGCTGAGTTACCACATGTCATTATTGTAATCATGGGGTTTAAACTGTGCAACTGTTCATGGCAAAGCAGCTTGTTGAAGGTCTGTCAGAATGGAAACATGTGACAGCAGCTGTTAGTCTGTTTATTGCCCTTATTTCTCCAAGCCTCCATCTACCTTTCTATGTATTTATGCATTTGCTGCTGTTCTGTATCTCTAGCTCAGCACCATCAACATGAAATTCATCATTTTATCTTCTTTTAACTGTAAGAAAAGCAGCTAGTGTATTTATGACCAGAGATGGAACACAAGATGGAGATCAAAGAACCTTGGTAAGCAGCACTGACCACCTTCAATGTCTGGTTTGTCTGAAACTTGTGTTCGTATGATTTGCACATTCACTTAGGAACAACCTTGCCTCAATGTAGCAAGTTCATCCTACACTATTTACTTTCAGGAAAGCATCTATATTAAAATAACCCTTGGAGATACATTTACCACATGTAAAGAGAGAGATACTTTTCTCTAACACCATGGAAAAGGCTTTGTTTCATCCCATTTATTTCCTGTGTGCATATCTAAGAAATTACCCAGACTATTGAATTCCAGTTTTGCGCATATTTATTCCAACGTTCTACTAAAACCATTTTGGATTGTGCCAACTGCATCTGCAGGTGTCGAGCCTCAATCCAAGGCTGCCCTGTGTTACACACTAACCAGCTGCCTTACAGAATTTGCAAGCAAGGTCTGAGGGTTTGCTTGGATTGGCAGCAGTGCAGGAACAGAGATGTCAGGGGATCTGTACCTTTACTTGTGGGGGATCAATCGGAGACACGGGGGCAGCGCTGGCTGGACACTTTCTGCTACGCCAGCTCTTTCTGGGGGGCGGATTGGGGGTGGAACAGCAGCATGTGGTCCAAGAGCAAAGGTTAACTTGTGTTCTTCCCCCAGCAAAATGAGTGTTTCCAAATTACAATCCAAACTCTGATTTTTAATAGTCTGGGTAGCATTTCAACCTTGATTTCTAAGGAACCATTAAATACACTTGAATTAAGATACCTGGGAAATCTACTTGTATCCACTGAATGTAAATATTAGAATTCAAAATAATTTGATAAAATCTTACTATAAAATCCAGTCTATTTTTATGGTAAATCCAACCTTGACATGTCTTACCACAGCTTGAAATATTTTCTTCTGAACTACTTTTTATCAAACCTAGAAAAAAGGGACCATGACACTGTTAATTATCAAACTGCCAGATTCAGAGAGCACTTGGCTTTCCAGATACATGACTGATGGCAACTTTAAAAGTAAAGTGTCAAAACATACAGGCTCCAAAACCTGACATTTCAAAAGCTAAAAAGGCTTGAAATATGGGAAAAAAATCAGATGCAATATCCTGGAACAGCTGCGGCAGCTTCAAGTAAACAAAAATGGACTTCTTGGAACTTGAATTTCTAACAGAGCACTCTATTGGGTCATTCTGTGGGCAGAATTTTGGAGGAAGGACAAGAAGGGCCAGAAACACTCAACATGGCCTTCACAAACTGAACAGAAAACAAGAAAAAGCTCTTAGTAAAATCAGTACAATGACTGGAAACAAAAAACAAATTAATTTTCTGCACCACCTCAAGAATGTTCCTTCAGCACAAAAAAAAAAATCCATCTATGTTATTTTGTTAACTATGAATTGACTAATATCCTCAAGCAGCAATTATTTTTAAATTAGCACAAAGCAAGTGCTGAAAAATATTGCACTTGAAATAGAATAAGGACTGGAGCAAATTACTAGTGAATCTAAACACTATGGCAAGCAGAAGCTTGTTAGAAAGAAGAAATAGTAAAGACAGAAAAAAACACTAACGACATAATTGTATGTAATGAAATAAAATCAGACACACTAAAAGCAGCTTCCTCGCTCTTCATCAGCTGAGGAAAACATCCAAACAGAACAGAACCCAGGTCTTAAACCATCTAATTTAGGCACCTAAAATTAGGAAGCTGGTTTGCCATATTCTAAGTGGCAAAAGAGAAAGTAAAAAGAAGGTTCTACAAAAAGAATTCACAAATAAGGCTGATTTACAGCCCAGGCTCCTACTCAGGGAGGTAACATTAGGTCATAGGAATATTCCTGAGTGAATGATCCCTTATTCTACTCTCTGAGCAAAAACAAGGAGACTCTTCTGGGCACCCAGGATGGGTTAAAAGGGCCTTCTCCTCCCCAGGGGCAGCAAGAAGGAGACAGCATTTACCTCTCTCCCCTCTGAATTCTGCTGCTGTTGTATTTCATGGCAGACCTCCAGTCATTTGCTATGAAAGCTGAACTGAACCCGAGCGATAAAAACATTTTCATCATCTGGAAACAATGAGGAAACTGTGAAAGAGGACCGGCTTGTTCCTGCGGGAGGCGAGGATCAGGAGCAAATGCTCCCCTGGCAGAGTGACAGGGTGAGGGACGAGGCTCTGGCGCTAGTTCAGCCTCGCTGCCTGCCCGACTCTAGAGCCGCTCTCCAGCAGCCCCGCAACAGGTGACCGCCCCACCGCAGAGCCCACCGCGCAGCCCGCGCCGCATTCCCAGCGCCGCATTCCCAGCGCCGCGCCGGGCTGCGAAACCAGCGCAGGCGGCCCCTTCCCCACGGACAGCGGAGAGTCAGCGTGGGCACTTCTCACACACAGAGCAGAAACGCACACCCAGACAAAGGGAGCGCTCTATCCGCGGGCAGGCGGCAGCACCGCGGACTCTGAGCGGCATCGAAGCGCTCCCTAGCGCCGAGAACACTTGGCTTTGCCATTCTCTTAGGAGAATCCCCCGGACTTGCCCTGACCCCGGTTCCCCCGCATCTCCAGCAGCGGGAGCGCGCCCCGCCCTGCGGACAATGCGGGAGCGGCCCGGGGAGGCCTCTGGGTGCGGTAGTTCTCTGCCCATCACCTGATGCGGTGGGCAGGCGCAGCCGGGACTACAGCCCCCGCCAGGCAGCGCGCCCGCAGCCCGGCTGGTGCAATCACACCTTAGCACGCCCCGGGGCCGGGGCGAGCGCCGGCTGGAAAAAGGATGGGTTTGCCCGAGACTCTTCCAGAGCACTAGCGCGGACACTTCTGTCGGGGCAGGGGACTGCAGCGGTATTCGGAGGCCATGGTGGTTTCTACTTCAATTGCTGCTCCTATGGTGGCATCGCAGCACTGCACGATCAGTTGTATCCATTGCAGTTAAGTTTGCGGGATCTGGACATGAGAGGATCGAGCGTGTACGTGTAACTGTGCCAGCTCTTCGGCATTTCTTCTGACTGCACCTCCTGCTCGCGTGCATCTGAGTGGCGCCCGGTTCCGACTACAAAATACACCGATCCCAAGCACTCGTATCCTTAATCTGGTTTTGGGAACTACCCGAACGACCATGCATCGGTTTGTCGTGGTTGCCAGGCAAGCTGCGGCAAGGCTGTGCGGCCGCGGGCCGGGGGGCTGCCGGGGCGGAAGGACGGACATGGCTCTGCGCTGCGCCGCTTCGCTGGCGGCCGGGCGGCAGCCGCGGGGTCCCCGGCGGGAGGGGACGGTGCGCTGGAGCAGCGCTGCCAAGGCCTCCGCCGTGAAGATCAACGAGAAGGCGAGCAGGGAGAAGATCCTGACGCTGGAGTCCATGAACCCGCAAGTGAAGGCGGTGGAATACGCGGTGCGCGGCCCCATCGTTCTGAAAGCTGGGGAGATCGAGAAGGAGCTGCGGAAGGTGAGGCAGGGGCGGCGGGGCGGGGCAGGGCAGGGCAGGACAGGACAGGGCACGGCGCGCTCCCCGCAGCCGCACCGGCTCTGCCCCGGGCGCTCCTCCGCCGCTGCTCCCGGTTGGGGATGTCGCGGGGCTCTGCGGGGACGTGACACCCCGCAGGGCTGAGACGTGACTCTCTGGAAGCCTCGGGAAAGCGGGAGGCACCACGAGTGCCGCTGCAGTGCTTCCTACCAAGTTAAAAACTCTCGGAGCACAGCAGCGTTTTCCCCATCCCTCTGCTGCCCCGAGCCGTGGCCGGACGCGCTCTGCGCCTCCCGCCTCTGCCCGGGCCGGCCCCGGCCCCGGCCCCGGCCCCGGCCCCGCTCCCGCTCCGCTGTGGCACCCTCGGCCCCGCGCCCCTTCCCACGGGAGGCGGCAGAGGCACGAAACAAAGGAACCCGCTGGCCGGCTACTGTTTATCTGGTGTCACTGGCTGCCTAAGGCAGATACGGGACACCCCCATAAAGCAGTGTTTACATTTCTCCGGCCACTTTGACCCTGTGCTGCAATCCCGTGTCCTTTGTGTTATACAAGGGGGTGAGTGACCAGCTTTCATCATACTGATAGAGCGTTTAAGTCGTTCATGAGGATTTTAGAGATACTGCGTTGGCCGTGGCAGGGAGGCACCGGGCTCCTGACAGGTGAGCTGGCCCGGCTCTCCCAGGCACTGCTCCGCAGCCTCACCCAGCGCTGCTCTGGGTCGTCCAAGGAGATCACCAGTACTATGCTGCTTTTTTTTTAGTTGCAGAAGTTGAGGTGCCTGAGGAAAACCTTCAGAGCACAAACACTCAGTAACACTGCCGAAAGTTGTAGGTGGCTGGTACTCTTTGGCGGATCAGATAATAAAGCAGATCCTAAGGGTCTTGGCCAGTATGTGCTAAATAAAGTATCCAAATCAGTCAGTGCTTATATTTGTTCTTAACATTTCTTTCTTATTCCTTGAGTATTGGGAAAAAAGATTAAAAAACAAAACCCTTAGCAATCCAGACATGGCCTTTTGCCTCTACTGTTCAAACCACAGCTTCCCCCCTCATCACAAGGGCTCACTTATTTTTGTTTTGAATAAAGCCTCTGGCAGAGTAGTTTTTCAATAATTTTAGATATTATTCCCTGTTGTCACTGCTTTAGAGAGTCTTTCTAATACCTTATTACAGGTACTGCAAGACCATTTTCATTAGTTCATATAAAGTGCTTTGAACAAAAAAGTGCTACAGGAATTCTAACCATAAAAGATTAATTCTCTGGTCTTAGTGTTACTTTGCTCCCCTTGTTTTAGAAGGTTAAGCATGTTTTCAGTTTACTGTAGCATATGCATCAACTATTTATGTCTAACTCAATTCTTTTAGAATTTCACTTTGAAACTTCAGAGTGGTGATGGAGAATTAATTTTGGAACATCTGTTTTGATTTTTGCCTTAAAACTTGTTTATAAAGGTGTCATTGTGTCTATGCAACTAAGTTCCTTAGTGGACATATTTTCCAGAGTATAAAATCTTCCAGTGTTCTCACTGAGTATGTTTGTTTTCAAGTTAACATCACAGAGTAGGAGATATTACTTGACAAAACAAATATAAAAGGCCCTTCACAAACTCCTCCCAGCTCCCCTGCTTACTCCAATTACCAGCTGAATCACTGGCAGAAGGAATAATCTACTGTGCACTTCTGAAAAAATATAACTGCAAACCATTGGCAATCACTTTATTAAAAGATTTTATGTCAGTTTTGTGTTGTGCCTACTTACGTGGCATTTTGCATTTAATTTTTTTTTCCTCGAACCAGTCTCATGAAATAATGTTTGCCATTGATAATGGCTACCAGCATTCCTAGAGGTGACTATGCTTTAACACAAGTAAGGCAAACAAACCTCCCAGCTGGCAGGGAAAGAGGACAAAATTACTGCAAGAGTTGAGGCAGTGTATCTGCAGAGAACACTAATCAACTTCAGTAGAAATACTTTACTTGCTTCCACACTTCTCAAGTTACTCATTCCTCTTTGCTTTTCTGATAAAAATACTGTTATTCATTCTCTTGTTTAATCAAGCTGTCTGCTAAAGCATACAGTGTTGAGTAATACCTAGGTTCCTTGTAAGTAAAATATTATAGGTTATCTAATTGTCTATTTTTTGTGCGTGTGTCTGAAATTTAATTCTATCTGCTCACACGTCAATGGCACTTCTTCATTTCCTTTTTATTAAGTTGTACAGTTTTTTCCATCCCTCTCAACTTTAGCTCACAGGGTTAGGCCAAGCACTGCCATCAGAATTAACACTGCTGGATAAAGGGAAATGGCTGAAGTGATTGCCAGAGGAAGGGGATGCCCCACAGCATCTCTAGATCCAGGGCCACTCTTCACTAACAGCAAGAATTGCCCCATAACAACTCTTTGACATCTGACGGGGAAGGAGCTTTGCACAGGCAGGAGAGCACAGGCTCCCTGGTGTGAGGTGGAAGCACTGCAGTGGCTTGGGATAACAAGAACAGGCAGGGGTGAAGCAATGGCAGTAAATCTGCATTCATCCTGTTCTGCCCAGATGCCTTTAGGTAATTTGTTTCTAAACTGAAAGCACCCTAAATGCAGCCATTGTCTAATCAGAGGTGATAGAGGCTCTCCCTGTTTAACCTTGGTTCCATTCGGTTACTCTTCATAGTTGTTAATACTCATACAGCTGTTATGGAGACTATAAAACAGCTACTTGAAGCTGTTTGCACAGTGTAAACTTTCGTCTTCCTTGAGGTTTGTTCTGCTGTCTGAGATCCCAAAGAGCAGCTCCCCTGCTCTCTCTGGCACTTGCTGCTTCTCTATATTAACTGCAAATGATGACAACAGGAGCTGTAACTCCACAGTTACACACACACTCACAGTGCACACAGAAATAAGGACTAAAATGTTACTCAAGAAGTCTCTGACTGGACAACTGAAGGGATATTACTTAAAAAATAAATAAAAGTGAGGCATTAGTTTTAGCTTGTGTGCCTGGGACTAAGCCAATGTAAGTGACAAGTAAAATACCGAATTAAAGCAGACTATGATTGATTGCCCAATGCAGGTGGGGCGTGTTCTACCCGGATTTCACAAGTTTTGTTGGCTTGTGTCCTATATTCATCTAGGTGGAAAATGAGGGGTTTGATCTACATTAAGTCTTTGAAGATGGAAATCTTCATGCAAAATCAGTGATTGAATTACTTTCCTGAGCCTTTTTTCATAGTTTTGAAATTGTGTTATGCTTTGAAAACGCTTTTTCTCTTCATCTTTGCTATTGGTAGGAATCAGCTGTTTCTGGCTTACTGAGATGGCAGAAAGAGCTGATTCCAACTATTTTCCTTGGTGTTTCTGGCAACTTTTTAAAGCAAGCTAGAGCACAGGCATATTTTAATAAATGATTACACTCTAAATAGAACTCAATCAAATAAGACCTTTCTTCTACCCCCTTTGTGTAGACTTGCTAACAAATGGCCACGGTATCAAGTATTGACTTTAATTACATTTCAGACTAGAAAATTGCTCCTGAATACAGATTCCATGCAAGAATAATGCAAGCTCTGAGCAGAGCCCTTCTCTTTACTTAATCAGTGATAACAAACTAACTTATCTTTACACAGGCAGGACACATACCTGGTTCGTTGCTTTGCATTCATGCTAATTTTAACTGACCTTGTTATGGAAAATCCCTTCATATCTGTTACTCTGACATTTCACTTAGACTTTCCTTTTCTCCCCAATTCCTGATTGGGTTCTACATAATGTCAAGTCTGTGTTAGGTTAAGTTGCCTTACATCTTGCAAAGTGTGTGCATATTAAACAGCATTTCAGGATCCACAAGTCATCTCAGGTGATGTTGGAAGCAGTGCCTGGCCAAGTGTAAGGCACACAAGGTCCTTCCAAACTTTCGAGCTGCTGAAAGAGAATTGTAGGGCGGAAAGGAGGAGGGTGATGGTGTGCAGGGATATGTTGGCAGCATGTAGGAAGTTCCTTCAGATAGCACAGGTGGGTAACACATCCCAACCGTGGGCCTGGAGCCATGGGCCTTCAATGGCATTATACAGTTTCTATACACTGAAGCCCCTATTTTTCTGTTACCTTTACAGTGAAAGGGTTGTACATTCATCTCCTGTGCCCACGCTTTTCATTTGCATAACTATTGCAAATAGGTTCCTGTTTCACATTTATTCAAGCCACTTGTTCACTCCCTACATTGCTATTTAGACAATAAAACTACCAGAATCCTTCTACTTAGGTAGCTGAAATCTCAGCTAAACTTCTGCTAAAGTATTTTGGTTAAAATACTGTAGAGCTTTTTTCTCCCCTCACTAATTCATCAGGCTTATAAATTGAATAGAAAAAATCTGACTTAGAATCCAGCCTTAATAGAAAAAGTCTGACTTAGAATCCAGCCTTAATTGTAAATGTGAGTTGACTGTGTCTCTGGGAGTTTTGGAAAGAGAAAGCACAATTTAGACAATGACATGCAGAAATATAATTTAACATGCCAAGAAAAAGATACAAGATTGACTGGTACACCCAGTAATGAAAGATGTTAAGCTTAAATTACCATCCTATAATTTTCTGCTTTGAATACGTGACTGTGTGCACACGAGGAAAGTATCTTCCAGGCAAGAGCATCTGACCTCATTAAGACAGAACTGTCGTTCCTCAGTTGTCTGTACATGTTGCATACGTAAGTGAATCTGTAGTAAAACCCATGGTTTTTAAGAGGCCAAAAACTACTGCAGATGAAGGTGAAATAAAACTGGTTTCCAGAGCACAATTATCAAAATCATGTGTTCAGAAGCTCACAACCCACAGAATCCAGTTTCTGGTATTTTCTGGTTGAATACATTAGCAAAATTTATTCTGAAAGAGACCTTTTCCAATAACTCTTCAAGTTAAGAGGGTCTTAATGTCTAATTACTTTCTAATAAGCATTATTTTAATTCTGTCGTTTAATTCTGTTATGAAATCTATTGGTTTATCTATATATCTATTTATCTATTTATCTAAAATTCTGAATGCAAATCCACTTTGATCAATGTGTCAGTAAAAAGTAACCTGAGGACAAGTCCTGTTCTGTAATCTCTGAATCAGATCTGCCAATTAATGGTCAGCCCCACCGATTTTCTCATATGATATGAGGGGGCATGCAAGTCATCACTGCCATTTTTAGTCAAAATCCAGAATTTGCCTTCTCCTTCCTCCCCAAAACAGCTCATGTCAGCTTGAATTACACAAGCATAATACAAACTCAAAGCCTTACTCCATGGTAAGCAGGTCAGGTTTATTTTTCTGCTGTGAGCTGTTTTAATAAAAAGATTGGAATGCTAATTCAGGTCTTCAGGTCCCTATTAGTTAAGGGCCTCTGGGCAGTGCTTTCTTGGCCTCTTGAGAGGAGGAGAGAAAAAAGCAAGCAAGCAACTTGGCTACTACAGTGTAGATCTCAGCTATGCTGAAATGTTTGGGTTTGCCAGTCTGATTGTACAGCTTGTTTGTGCAAGTCACAGCAAAGGCAGTCTCAAGGAAATAGTAGAGTGTTTCATAGTGTGATGTTATTGCCCTGATAACCATCAAGAGGAGGCACAAAGCAGTGGTGATGAAAATGAAACGATTTGGAGCAGCCAGGATCAGGCAAATTCTGAAATTCAGAAATAGCTGTAATACCACAGTTTTCTTCTGGGATTAATAGCAGCTGACATTTTCATGGCCTCCTCAAGGGAGCTGTTTTGAATTCTTTCCTATTGCCATTACCAAATCCACACGTGCTCTCTCTCCAGACTGATGGGTTTCCTTTGAAATTTGCTGAAGATTTAACAAAGACAGTGTCAGGTCAGTTTGTACCCTTTCTTACTCTTTCTGGGCACAGTGGTATTTTGCAGTGTGCCAGCATTGTCAGGTGGTACCTTTGTAAAGGGAACCTCCAGGTACACTAAAACTCCTAAGAGACAAAGCAGCTCCTGGCAGGGCATTGCCCTCATGGTAGTTCTTTGGGGTGGTGTATGTTCTGGCATCACATTGCTTCTCTGATCAGGTAATTCTCCCAACACGTCTTGCATCATGACCTCTCCTTGAGAGACAGCTTATCATTTCATACTGTTCTCCTTTCCTGATGGGTTTCCTGAGGCTCTGGGGATGTCTAGGGGAAGAGGAAACTTCCCCAAACCTGATTAACTGAATAAAGATTTCTATTGAATTTGCACCAATGAATTCTAGTTCATGTATAAAAATCCCTTCACCCAACTTTGTGTGATATTTAGATACAGTTGTTAGAATAATTGTGTCTGGCTTGCTTCAGGTTTCATCAGGTTTCTTAAAAGATGTATTTCCTCTAAAAAGAGCAGAGAGACAGAAGTAACTGTTGAAGGAAGTAATTTCCAAAGAGCATATTCCAAATCCTGGAATATTCTTTTATTCCATTAAAATCCTTTCATTATCCAGAAGATTGCTACTAAAAGACAGTACATGTTTTTATAGTTTCTCTTTTACATGTGGAGGTGAAAGATGGTTTCTACAGCTTTAAAAAAGGGCTACTATGATGGATCTGTTTGCTAACACTGTCAGAGGAGTGGCAGGAGCCTGGCCTTGTTCCGAGCTGAAGCTGAATCACGTTGTAAGCACAGTGTGAGGTGTCGCCAAAGGCAGGAGGCTGGAGCAGAGCTTGTTTTGTAAGGCTGGGCATTTCTTCTCCTCCTTGATGTGGTTTATACCCTCTTCACAAGGCAGGAGAATCGATCTGGAACTTACTGCTCACGAGTTTGTTATTAGACCTCCTGTTACGCAAGCTTCCCTTTTGCAAAGCTCTGCCTGCTTCAGTCCAGCCAGGCTGCCTCTGGAGCACACCCTGCAAGCCTCCTGCACCCAGACAGAGGGAGGCCAAGAGACACGGGCAAGTGTGGTGGGGGATCCCTAGAGGAGAGCAAAGCAACTCCAGTGGCCCGGTTTCTGCTCCCCCTGTGTGTTCCTTCGCCTCCAGGGACATAACTTAGCTCAGGTGTGTTGCTGACATAGTTAAAGACTGCTTAGCCTTCTGTAGTGAAATGAGTCTATGACCTGTTGCAGCCCTTTTCCTGCTGCTCTGCAATTTGATACTGAGGTTATCAACATCACATTCACATTTCCTCCTTTCATACAGATATTTCCCCAGACTTTCCAAAAAGTATTTGACATAACCCTCCCCTCTCACACCCATCACCATAGGAGAAACCTTGACACAAGTAGCCAGTGATTGATGCTTTATTTAAACCACTAGTGGTTTTTTCGACCAGTCAGTGCCTTGCCTTTTTATGCTCTTATTTTATTTTGCTTTTTAAAGAGCTGTGATTGCTAATCAACATTCATTAACTTCTTTCCCTGTGTTCTCATGATGTACTCAGTTTCTCATAGGAAAAATGGCTGGCTGTTCAGATTTTGGAGACTAGGAAGCTTTTAAATATTCATGGTGATTATTTAGCATTTCTGTTTATCATACAGAGCCTCACTATGATACATTTTGTGAAACATCTCTGCATAGAAAAGTGGAGTCATCATACAAGGAATACTTAATCTAAGTATAAAACAAATAAGCAAGAAGTATCTTTACTGTTTTTACTCTCAAAGAACTGAAAGTCTTGAGATTTTCTTGATATTTTCTCAAATATCCTCAAGTCTTTTTAGCTTCTTGACTGATCCATCCCTCCCTTAGGTGTCTCAAAGAAGTTGCTCTAATACTGACGATTCAAAATGCCTTTTTTTCATCTTTTCTACTTCAATGTGTAGTTTCCAGCGAAGTCAGTCTCTTACTTGCAGCTAGGAGAAGAATAAAAGCCAGCCTGTTGTTTAAAAATGTGTCACAGTCAACACAATATCTGTAAACTATTTAAGGTTTACTGGCAATATTGTATAAGAAATGCATTAAGCTTTACATTAAACGCTGTAGCCATTCTGAGTTCAGGCACTGTTTAGTTACAGCCACATGACAGGTACTGAAAAAGAATCTTCTACTTCAGCCCTAACAAAACATTCTGAATGATCTCTTTCTAGGGAATCAAAAAACCTTTTACTGAAGTGATTAAAGCCAACATTGGAGATGCACATGCAATGGGACAGAGACCAATCACCTTCCTCCGGCAGGTAAGACTACTATGAAATATTATTCATTTTTTATTGGAATGCCTTAAAGCTGTCTGATATAGGTGTTAGTATAAATGATTCCCTAGATGCAATTAGATTTAAAATAGTTCTTTTGTAAAGAATTAAAAATATTCATTTCTGAGACAGAGTACTATTGTTTTCTGGTTGTTCTTTTTAAGACAGTAGCTTTCCTTAGTTTCCATATCATTCCCCACCCATTCTTTTTCCTGCCACTTCTGTGTTATCAGTCAGCACTTTCATTATCAATAATGCTCTTCAAGAAAGGAAGTGGTTCTCTTTAAAGAAAAAGACAAAAGCCCTTCTTCATCGGAGAGAATACTTTGAAATCTGCACATAGCTGGGTTCAACTACTTGTACTATGTCTCATTTTGCACATTTTACCTCTGGGCAAGCTAATTGGTAGGTTAACTTTTAGGAACGATTACAAAAGAATTCATATTTGTATATTATTCCTTAAACACAAATAAGATTCAAATGAATATTATCATATTTACTGAGTATCCCTCATACCCTCATGTAAACTCCTCCATCTATAATAATGTAAATTCAGAGAGTTCCAGGACAAACTGAAGCCTTATCAAACTGAGAGTCCAGGTGATGAGATTGTAACATCGAGCTATGCAGTAAACTAGGGAGACCTGAGCTTCTTATAAATTATTCAAATGTATTACAGATTATTCCAATGATATTAAATAAAAAGGGAAATCCTTTCTCCCCATGACTGTGTGCACACATGGATTAATTAATTGTCATTGTCCCACAAGATGACAACAGCCTATCCATATTACACCATTTAACATAAAAATGAGAGAGACTGGAATAAATTAAGCTGATCTCAAGAGAGACCTCTCAATTCTTTGTGTCTTACATTCCTTCATTAACTTAATTCTGCTGGGTTGTGTTTCTGCTTTTACTATGTTCTGTATCACCGCTTCTTTTTTAAATTTAATATTTCCCATGAATTCAAATCAGGAAGAACTAGAAGTTATTTTGGGGAAGGATCATTAGAACATGCCACTATGACTTCAAAATTTGATTGTATTTCTCAGTTCTGCTCCATATTTAAAGTCTTGATTTCTTATCAATAAAAGTGGGCTAATAATACACAAAAAGTGGAGGATAGAGCTGCTTAGAGATAACATAGGAATAATTAACTGTGCTTTACTGTGTTTGCACTATGCTTAGCTCACCTGGAATCTTCACTGTCTGTAATACAAAGAGTTAATAATTCTAGAACTGTTTTTATCAGTTTAGCTTGGAACCTGGTAAGATATTTTGTCTTCTGCATGCACAACCCTTAAAAAAAAACAACTGCAAACTCTTCATCAATAACCTGTGCTTTAAATTAGCCAGTATTTGTGATCTGCATTTGCAAGGAAAGTTAACATAATATCATCAACTTAAAATAACCATTGAAAAGTGGCAAATTGACATTTTTTGGCACTCCAGGTAGTGGCCCTGTGTACATACCCAAACCTGTTGGACAGCCCGAGCTTTCCAGAAGATGCCAAAAAGCGCGCCAGGCGGATCTTGCAGGGCTGTGGAGGAAACAGCTTGGGTAAGGCTCTGTTCCAGTTGGTGTTAGAAACAGCAAAGGTGGTTTCAATATCTGCAGCTGATGGGGGCAGGTTTGCAGTGTGACCTGCAGGTGGTGACCAATGGTGCCAATTTTTGGTGGGACTTGTCACAGAGGAGAAGGTGAGGGTTATACATCTATGGTGCCCTATCTATTGCCACAATAACATCTAGGCATAACTCTAAATGGAATGCTGAGATTTTTTTTGTACCAGGAAAGTGGCAGAGAGTACTAAAATGAGGCTCTGTTCTGTTGGTATGACATCTCTTAGTCAGGGGCTTGGTGTCTCCTGCTAAGACTGGGTGGATGGTTTTACAGTTTTACTTCTCCGGTTGTTTCTCTGCCAAGGAGTCCACTGCCCCTGTAATGCTGGTGTCAACAAACAATATATGTCCATCTCAGCTGATCCAGTGCACACTCCTGGATCTTAATTTTGAACCATCAATTCAAGTATGTTTTTTGGGGTATCAGAAACTTAGGTACCAAGGTGATAATCATCTGCAAAAGGAAAGCTACACTGCTACAGGGTGTTAGTCTTTTTACCTTGCTGACTTAGTTTTAACTGAAGGTGTCAAAGCTCTATTTCTCCAAGGTAAAATAACTCTTGAAAGAACTACACAGCTCTGTTTTTCAACCACTGTTCCTACAAGAGTGCACGTCATATCCACATAAGTACAAACTTTGCATATTCAGTAGAAAGGAAATGGAAGAGACAATTTCTTTCTCATCTAGTGACTGTGCTGCCTACCTGTACCTGGGAAATGCCATGAGAATTTCTACCCTGCAGATACTGCTATAGCTGCTGGCGGCAGAAAAGAATCTAACACACTTACCTTGTTTCAAGTAGGTGGACAGGGACATTTCAGAGCACTTATTACAGTAACTGGAATATTTCTTAATCTTTGTGATTGCAGTGCCTATTTGCACTGGTGTATTTTGAGAGTGGGTGCTATGAAACTTAATAAAATGAACAAAACATAATAAAATAAACAAAACATAAACAAAACATAAACAAAACATATAAGTGATAGCATTAGCAGTATTTCAAGCTTGGACTATTCCTAACAACACAACCTAATACAGAATGTATTTTATCTTCACCTTCTTTGTATTCGTTTGTCTTTTAATGTAGATCATTAAAAACACATTTATTGAAACTAGGAAGTTCCTCTAGCTCAATGAATGACTTTCCTGTCTTACTTTGGAACAATAAATCCACATAGTACTGTTGACACATAGGAGTTACTGGGGATACATTTGAATTTTGACTCAGTCTTTCTTTGTAGTGATTATCAGATTTAGGGATGTGGAAGGAGTTCTCAGAATGAGCAGTCTTGGCCCCTTGGTGCTCCCTTCCCCTTAAGGGCATGGTGGCATGGGACACCATAACCCCATGTTGGAGGAAAATGTGAGGAATTCAGCCTTGCATAACATTTCATAAATATGTTCCTTTTTTACAGAAGATCACACATTTCCTATAATTTCTGTTAGCTCAGTAGATTCTGAGGAAGTAGGCCTGAAACAATTGCAGTATTCAAATAAGATGATAATTCTGAATACACACTGTTAATTTCAGTGGCTAAATTGAGGTTCTCTAAGTAACTGGAGTCTAAATGTTTTTTAATCTTGAAATTCTTTATGCCAAGAACAACTGTACCTCTAAATTCCAGACAACTAAAACCACTTTAGACTTTACTGATGTGCTGTACTGGTTTCTGCCCCCTCTCCACCCTGCCTGTCTCCAGTACAGTGTGTCAGCCCCTCCTCTTGGCCTCTAGAGCTCATCAGCCTCTGTTCAGTACCCCAAAACATGCAGCCAGAGGCACAGGGATGTGCAGCTGAATGGAAGTCACCCCTGTCACTTTGTTGGTAGTCTAACAACTTACTGCTGTTCTCTTCATGGCTGAGAAGGAGATATTGCCTTTCTTGTGAAAAAGCAAAGATAAAAAACTGGCCCGGCTGTGTTGTGTTCAAAACCTTATTTTTCAACAAATCTGTCAATTTAACACAAAGGTGAAATCACTACATATGGTCAAAGCCATTTGAAGTGTTGCACTCATATCTATATCAGCCTATTTAAAGATATTAATGGTAAAGTTAATATGAATATGAAATTTCCTCTGGAGTGAACTAGAATACCCTCACTTCCAATGAACATTCATTTGGCAAAACTCTACTCATGGTTTTGAGTCTCGCTACTCCCAGGCCTTGTATGAGTGTCCTCAACATCTCTTGTGTCCAGACACTCTGGGATTCTACTGACACCACTTACTTTGCACGTGGGATAGCTGGCATATCTTTCTAGGTATTTGAGACATCCCTCCCATATATATAAATACATAATATATGCAGCTTTTTGGGTTGGGTTTATTTATTTGCACCCCACAGTGCAAACACAGGTTCTAGTCAAAGCCATCAACTGAGTACAATTAAGTGTAGAAGTACAGTGCAATTAAATGTTCTATATGTCCTCAGAGTGGTAGGACTCAGCACCCAATGGAGCACAAGACAGAATGACAGCTTAGGTTTGTTCTCCTCCTTTAACAGCATCCTCCTGGCTGTGGTCAAACACCATGTACAGACCCAATATAACTTCTAGTCCTGTAAAAGTAAACATTCAGGATATCAGGGAACTTTGTGCCCTGAATCATTGTTTTGTCCCATGCAATTGTGCAGCACTTGCAAAGGTTCTTTGTCTTTTTAAATCATGCTTTCACAGAAGTCCTACCAGGCAGACTACTAGCAGATAACTGAGTGATAAGAGTTAAGTCAGGCATAATTATTCCACTCCACCCAACAAGCAAAGAAGATTCTGCAGCTTCCTGACAGTGTTCTAAAATAGATGTACACTTGTCACTTCTTTGTCCATCAGTCTTAGGCTTCATAGCTTGAATTCATTCCTCACCTTGACCTAGGCTTATTTTTACTCTTTGTTTGTTGCACATTCTCAGCAGTGATGCACACAGGCATCTAACATCTCAATGTATTTACAATTATTAGTTGTGCTCTGTAAACTGCACATGAGATTGGGGTGATTCTAGACATTTCTGCTGAAAAGTGGTTGTGGGAGATGCTGTGGGGGAAGGAGAGAAGCAGTTTAGGATTTTTTTTGTTTCAGACTGTGGGAGAAAATTATATGTTATTTTCATGTTGCAAATAAAATCCTTAAATTTATGATGGATTAAAAGAAGCTACTTTCTATTGCACATACTACCTCTGTTCCTTGTTCCTACTACTTAAATAGGAGTTTGTTTACATTCAGGAGTCCTTCCAACATAAAGAAAGCAACTGAAAGATAATAAAAATGGGATTGCTGTCCCACTTTGCAAAATAGGCTTGAAATCACACTTTTTACCAATCCAGTATATTATTTTTGTATTTTAGTGATGCTTATTGTATTTGTCTACTTTCAAATTAATTCTTTTGCTCTATGAACAAACCAGCTCCCTTTCCTCTTTCACAGAAAAAAAAGCAAACTCATCCTGGGGATCCATATAAATATGGCTCTTATATACAAATTAGTCTATACAATACTAGCTCAGGAGTTTGGCTAGTAACAGAAAATCTGATGTACATTGCACTCAATTCTGATCTCGTTCTGTCTTTTTCACAGGATCCTACACTGCCAGTCAAGGTATAAATTGCATCCGTGAAGATGTTGCTTCATATATTGAAAGAAGAGATGGAGGGGTTCCTGCAGATCCAGATAACATTTATCTCACCACTGGGGCAAGCGATGGCATTTCTGTAAGTGTTAAAATGAAACCTGTCCCTTCGTGGTACAAACTGTAGCTTATCAGTTACCTCTGCAGATACAGATCCTGTTGAACCTATGGTGTCACAAAGTCCTGTGAGTTTGGTCTGGCGCACACTGAGGCCACATTCAGTGAATATCCAGTCCTGTGAAGAAACCAGTGAACCC
Organism: Irena cyanogastra; assembly: GCA_013397155.1. Taxonomy (NCBI): domain Eukaryota; kingdom Metazoa; phylum Chordata; class Aves; order Passeriformes; family Irenidae; genus Irena; species Irena cyanogastra. The sequence goes on along the minus strand of VWZV01017074.1, from coordinate 291,287 downwards.
CCTGTGTGAATGTCAGGAGCCAGCTAAGAAGCGTGTGTGAAGTCTCTTAGTATACATTAAATTGTACCTTTCTGTAAAGGTAATATGAAATGAACTACAGGTGCCTAAATATAAATTTAGCAGATTCAGGGCATTCAGACTAAATAATGGTTGTTCTCAGTGGTTAAGACACATAAACACTGAAGATTAGAGGGTATCGGTCAGTGGCAGAGGGAAAAGGGAATGAACCTCAGAGGTGAGAAGTCTCAGCTCTTCTTGCAAGTAAACTCTGCTAGTGCAAATCAATGCCAGTGAAAATCCCAAAGATTTATTTCTTTTTGTGTATTTTAGTTTGTTTGAGAAAAACTTCAGGTATTGGGTTCAACCACGGTTCAAAGATAGCCCTCAGTTAAGACAGGAATACCAGTCTGTATCAGACCGCTCCTTTACACAGACACGTTTACTGATAGTACAACAGCAGGTTGGCTTTTATGAAGGCAGCCTTTGACAGTGTGTTGGTGAAGGTGGTTTTTTAAAGGACATCTAGTGGCAGAGCTCAGAATGACAGCAATCCGGCAGGAGCAGCTCTCCACAGGCCTGCCGTCAATTGGCTTTCCAGAATTTCTGACGCTGGCAGCTTGTCAGGAATGGCAGCCCAGCATATCTGATCTGCACCATGCCGATTTGATTTCACCACTGATGTAGTCAGCACTACAACGAGTCTCGTTCTTGGGCTCTTCTAAAGATAAAACAACTATTGTTTCACACCTCAGGGGAGAGAGGGTGTTAAGGAGTTTTTAAATATGCACTTGGTCCTGATTATATGTTTTGGATTCTTGATATTTTTAAACTAGTGGTGGGTACAAAATTATATTGATTATAAATCATTAGCTTAGCAGCTGAGTATGTGATGAGAGGCACAGAACAGCAGATTTTGGATTAGAACCACAAAGAAACTAAAGGATACTGCTGCTGAGAGAAAAGATATTTTTGGGTTTAGACGCCAATTACATGCTGATAAGGATGCTTGCTTTGATTGCACCTGTACTTCAGAGTTCTCCCGTGGTTATAAAGGCAAGAAGTCTCTCTGCTTCCTGCCCCTTGTGTGCTGTTTTATTTAATTGACATGTAAAAAGCCTCCACATCACATGGATGTTGGGCACAAGGAAATTGTCTGGACTGACCTTAGCACAAACATTACCTTTCTGCCTGTATCTTCTGGGCATAAGCTACATATGACTTTATTTCCAACCCAAGACATGCAGACTTTGGTCTGCTCTGTTACTTGAAAATGAAAACATAATTGCTCCTGATGTAAAACAGATTTCTGTGTTCCAAGGGAGAATCTGCACAGGCCCCAGTTCTAATTTCTGGTTTTATTTATTGGTCTCTTGTGGTTAATGAGATAAAATGAATGGAAGGCAATGAGCAAGAACTTGCTAAAGTTTTTTGCTTACAACAGGGCACAGCAAAAAAATCGTGATCTTGATATTCCTGTTTCCAATTTGCCCTCTAGCCTTGTGCTCAGAATGTTCTTCCTAAATTTTGCAGTTGATCAGGCACGATCTTTGGAAGTTATGACATGACATGAGAGGATTCCATTAAGCTTAGACCATCCTCACTCAGCCAGTAACAACTTGAAATAAATAATTCTCTTTGACTATCTGCTTCTAGGACAGAAATCCACCTTAACTCTACGCTTTTTTAGGAAGGAAGTTTAGTAACTTATTCCAGAGTATATTATTAATTCTGGTGCATGACCTTTTTTATTTTTTAATTCCTACTTTTTCCCCAGGCAATTTTAAAGATTCTGGTCTCAGGAGGTGGGAAATCCCGAACAGGAGTGATGATTCCTATACCCCAGTATCCCTTATACTCAGCAGCCATCTCTGAACTGGATGCTATCCAGGTGAATTACTATTTGGATGAAGAAAATTGCTGGGCTTTAAATGTGAACGAACTTCGCCGTGCCTTGAATGAAGCTAAGGCATATTGCAATCCAAAAGTCCTCTGCATCATCAACCCTGGAAATCCCACAGGTCTGTAGGAATTTTGTTTAATGAAGGGGTTTTAAGACCATTTTCTTTTCTTTTTCATTTCATTTGACATTGCAGGCAAATCCTAAGTACATATAAAATATGTTGAGCTGAATTCCAGAGATCAGTGCTCTAAGTAGGACAGTATGCTTTACTTTTAGAAACGTATTTTCAGTATTGTGGAGCTCCAGAAAGAAGGGAGCAGATTCCCTTCACTGGATCCCACTTGAAGCCGCCGCTTCCACTGAAATTTTCCAGACTTGTGGAATAACTTTCAGTCACTTTTGGTCTTTAGGAAAGATCTTGCCTCTGGCATGGCCTGTAGCCTCTTGGCTTCTGAGAGGCAATGACTGTAATAACTCAGAACTCAGTGGCAAGCCTCCCTCAGAATTTAGCTTTTTGAGTAGTTGAGGTTGATTGGTGAGAAGCTAGCTCCCTCCTAACCATCATGCATGTGAGCATTTACAACGATTAGCTGTACACAGAGTACTCTCGATAAGTCCTTGATTGATTACTATATCTCACACTCTCTTTGCTTGAGATGGACTAAGTTACCTAATTCTTCCAAAAATGTACCTTAATTTCATACTTAGTGAACTGAATTCTGAAGTTCAATAGCAGTTTTCTGAGGAAGAGGGGTGTCTTCTTAAAAAGTTGGTAATCTAAGTAGGTGTGGGTGAAAAGATTTGTATGTGTACACTCCACTAACTTTCTTCTTGCTTTGAAAATCGAACTACAGGACAGGTGCAAAACAGAAAGTGCATTGAAGATGTGATACACTTTGCTTGGGAAGAAAAACTTTTCCTTCTGGCGGATGAGGTAATGGAATAATCTGTTCTCTCAAAAGCACAGCTACGAGTACTCATATGAGGTATAATTTTGTTCCATGTGTGGTAGTGGTATTTTTTAAGTACAGGGAACAGACTCTCTGTTATCATATTAAGACATGAAGAGACATGCAAAATTCTTAATATCAAAGGATCAATATAACAGGTGGCTTGATCTGGGTTTGAACTAGAGAGAAAGTGTAGGGGACACAGGGAAGAACTTTGCTGGAGCAGACCTAAAAACCTACATGGTGCTCCGACCACTTCAAATGGAAGAAAGAGAAGGAAAATCAATTTAAACATCCAAGTAAAGGTTAAATCATACAAAGAAGCTCGCTGTTCTCCAAAGGCCCAGCCTTTTAGTGTGGTCACATCAGATAAAAAGTATCATTACAGTAACTATCATTTTACAAAGAACTTTGTGTCTTCTAACAGCTTTTAAGTTTTGAGTGTAAGGACTGTTTCTTCAGTTCAGGTATGCCTCTCTGAAAGGCCGTGTTTTATCCTTAGTTGGGGGAACAGAGCACATTAATGTCTTCTGACTGTTCAGGTTTACCAGGACAATGTGTACTCTGAAGGATGCCAGTTTCATTCTTTCAAAAAGATTCTGTATGAGATGGGACCCGAGTACTATAACAATGTTGAGCTGGCCTCTTTTCACTCCACCTCTAAGGGATACATGGGCGAGTAAGTCTGATTTAGTTTTTTTTTTATTTCATCTTCCTCATTAATCTGGTTGGACAGCGCTTTCATATTACTGACCTGAAGGTAATCCATCATAATTAATCCTCTATTAATTTTGACTAAAGACTATTAAGAAAAGAAAAACAAGCACAGAGTAATGGATTAACTCAGTGGTTTTTAAAGTACCAAATATAAACGTATTTATTTCAGACACCTAATGCCTCAGTCCCACAAAGGTGAAATCCTACAGTCCCAATCTGGACCTGTGCTAAAGGAAAATTGGCCTCCAACATTCAAGGGAACAGCTCAATAATCACTGGGATATTACAAATGTTTGGGTTTGTTTTTTGGGGGAGGAGGACATGGAAGAAAAATAATTTTCTGACTAAATGTATGCTGCTACAGCCAAATGCTCTTGTTCTGAAGATTAAAGATCCATGTTAATTGATAACTTGCCTACCAGAGAAGCTGCATGTCCACCTTTTTCTCTGTATGGGATACTAGGACTTAATGACATGTCATGCAGCTCCATCTTAAGCCAGTATCAGTGTGGCAGCTGTTTCAACAAGCTGTATCTTACCTGTTGTGAGATTCTCATCATTGTCTTTCCACTTCTGCAGAAATTTTCATTGTTTTGTTGTATTTATAGACTTGAGGTTAACCAATCTCTTCTGTTCACTTTGTCACAGATGTGGCTACAGAGGAGGTTACATGGAGGTCATAAACTTGCATCCAGAAATTAAAGGACAGCTGGTTAAGCTGCTTTCTGTTCGCCTTTGTCCTCCAGTCTCAGGACAAGCAGCAATGGATATTGTGGTGAATCCTCCAGTACCTGGAGAAGAATCTTATGCACAGTTCATAAAGGTCAGCAATAACATGCTTGCTCTTTTGTGCATTTCCCAAACCTATCCTAAGTATTGGGAACTCAAATTATGCAGAGAGACTGAAGAGTCTTCTTTTGTTTCTCCTTGGACAATCTGGTATTAACACCTATGCAGTGTATTGAAAATTAACTCCATATGACATTTAAAAATACTAGGAAGGCACTATCAAATCAGCTTTCTTGATGATAAATTCAACATTTTTCCTGCATTTAATATGACAAAAGGTTTACTAAATAAGATTTGCTGTTACTAAAATCTAAACAGGAATATAAGTTTAAAACAATCTTTTTTCTTAAATATCCAGTACCTCTATATACTGAGCAACATGCAAACTAGTATTGAAGTATACATATAGTTTCTCACTTGTAAAAATGAAGCTGAGTCTGGCTTAAGAAATTACATTATCAAGTCAAATCAAAGGTTCAATTAAGATGGTCTCTAAAAAGAGCCAGGAGGGGATGCTGAGGAAGGAGACTGTAAGAAGAGGGCACACAGATAGAGACTTCTGCAGGCTACTGTCTGTCTGCAACACTGTAGTTGTACCCTGCTAAAGCCTTTTTGCACTGCAGTTTTTAAGAGCACAACTGGAATTTGGAACTTGGTTTGCTCTAACAGCTCAATAAAGCCCTACCAGTGTTTCATTTGGGGAAGGCCTTTTGAAACATCATCATTTCTCCTGGTGTTTTTATTGTTACTTGAAATGTGTCCAACTGAACACCTTCCTTTTAAACAGGAGAAGGAGTCTGTTTTGAACAATCTTGCCAAAAAAGCCAAACTAACAGAAGACATGTTTAACAAGATCCCAGGAGTTCACTGCAACCCCCTTCAAGGAGCTATGTACGCTTTCCCTCGGATCTTTATTCCTCCCAAAGCCATTGAGGAAGCAAAGGTCAGTAGTCATTCTTACCCCAACCCATTTTAACCTCCTCTCACCTGTGTCTGCCACTTCTAATGATGAACTTTGATTCCAGAGAAGGAGTACAAAAGCAGTATTTCATGGGCTGTGCATGATCTTAAATTTAACATGACCTTTATTTGAAGAGAGGAAAACAGAACAGATCCCAGTGCTAAGGCTCCTAGGTTGAGAGTGTCCCCAAGGACGTTGGTGTTTAAGTCACACAAGCAGCTGGCCCTGTGCAGTTCCAAATTGCTGCCCATGCCTGGGTTAAGGACACCAGCATGTGTGAGTGGCAGTGTGCTACTGACCCTGCAAGAGAAGCCCCATTCACCAAGAATAGGAAGGAGGGCTGGAGGTTTCCTTACAAATTTCACCTTTTTGCCTTTAAGATAGTAACCTGTGTTAATAAATGATAAGTCTTTCTGTTTCTAAGTAGAGCTCTGAAACCCAGTTTGTAACATTCATTTTGTAAAGGGAATTTTATTAGCACAGCTGAGAACAAAAATAGGGCTGTTTTTCATCTGCTTATTTGATTAGGTATATAACCTGTACATATTTAAGAACGTCTCATAGTTATTAATCAGGGGACTTCCTAGGCAGCAGATTATTCTGGGGGAAAAATAGTAACTGCCAACAGAACTGGAACACACAGTTCTCAAATTAATTTAATCTTATCAAATGTCAGTGCTTTAGATTTTTCCAAGTACAACTTTCAGACTTCTTACAAAAGTTAGAAGCAAGTCAAGGGGAATAACAAAATTACCTAAACCCTTTCTTTTGAAGTGAGTTTTTGTGTAGGTTCTTCAGCCCTGTTCCTCCATTAAGTACTGTTATTTAATTCAGTGTGAAGTGCCCCATTAGCATTTGTTCCTCATCTTCCTTAGTAAATGGAATAAGAAACTATTAATATAACATTACGTTTCAGAGCAAAAAAAGCAATCATGAAATTCTATATATTAGGAATATTTTGACTTCAATAATTCCAAGGCATCCATTCCCTTAGGCTCATAAAATGGCACCTGATATGTTCTATTGCATGAAACTTCTGGAAGAGACTGGAATATGTGTTGTACCTGGAAGTGGATTTGGCCAGAGAGAAGGAACCTACCATTTCAGGTACAGTTTCTGTTTGTTTAAAAGCAAATTAGCAGTAGTAAGCAAAGTAGCATCCCAGTTCTTTCTCTTCTGATTAAATACAAGGATTTTTATTTCAGTTTATGTTGTCTCAGTTTCTATTGGACAGTTTCTGTGGACTGACAGCAAGGTCAAAGACCTGGTCTGCTAGATGAGCTATACAAGTTTTTATGGTGTTTTCACAGCTTGCTGGCATAATTATATACTATTTTTACATACTGGCATTTGAAATGCCTTCTCCAGGAATACACACCTTGGTAATAGTTTAGACTTTAATTTTAAAGTTGGCTCTGGAATTACAAAAATTGCCCTGCATTCTTTTAAGGGGAGGAGAGGGTTAAACTGTGTTTCCATATGGAGAAACTACATGAAAAATGCAGTATCTTCCCTATAAATCTGCTCCTTAAACACTCTGTATAACTTTACTAAAACAAGATGTTGAACTAAATATTCTAATACCAAAACTGTTGCTTTTGCTTCCAGTAAACAGAACTTTGTTCCAGCCAAGCCATTGATAGCTAGAATTTATCATGGAATTTAGTTTTCCTCAGTCTGAAAGAGCACAGCAGAGGGTATCTTTAGCCTTGACAGTTGTGAAACACAGCTAGCTGGGTCAGATCCCTGGGTACATACAGCTCCAGGAAAAACCTGGAGAGTCCATTCCTGCACCAGTGTGGGAAAGCCAATGTGTTCTGTGGGTCTTGCAAACAGCCTGGCACCCACACCCATGGGATTTTCAGGGTATACAGAAGAAAGGAAAAAGGGACTAAACCCTGCAGAATGGGATGTTGCATTGTTTTAATGCTTCTGAGCTCAGTTTTCAGTTAAAGAAAAATGGACACTTACTCATAACTGACAACTCTTAAAGTTCAAAAAACTGGGTGTAATTTGGCATAACTGCCTAACGGTGAAAACTGAGTTGCTGTTATTTCTTAATGATAACCTTCTACACCACTCAAAAGAAAATAACATTCTTGAATTCTCGTATTCTAACCAATAGAAACAAATTGCTCTTGTTTAACAGTATAGTTCAATTAAAGTATAAATGCAAAAAAAGAGAGAATCATATCAAAACAGATGTTAAATTTAACATGTTACTTGCTGTGCCTTGGGATTAATCAAGATCTGTGCAAAGATCACAGTTTAGTTGGTTCTGAAGATAATATGAATTGGTTTTTTTATTTCTTTAAATATTTTTTTTCAGAATTACCATTCTTCCTCCAGTAGAGAAGCTGAAGATCCTACTGGAGAAAGTGAAAGACTTCCACATAAAGTTTCTTGAAAAATATGCATGAAACTACTGTGGCTTTTCCCCCCTCATCCCTTCCCCTTCAAGGCAAATGCAGACAATGAACAATGATGTGCTGAGAATGTGCTGTTTATCTAATTTAACTAAAATCAAAATAGATAGAACCAGACTTAGATACTGCTACAACTTATTGGACTATTAAAGTTATGTCTGGTGTAGAACACATTGTTACACCAAGTTTTTTTTAAGGGAAAGGGGAAGAATGTGAAGAAAGCAGTGAGAAGAAAGAGTCAGTAAATGTTTTTGTGCCTTGATTGAAAGTTACATTTGTGAACTTTTGACTCAATAGGTTGGGGAAGGGGATTGCTCATTAAAATTACTACTGTCATATGGGTTTTTTTACAAAACCGAAATGCCAAGTTCAATTGTTTAGATAGGAATTTGTTTCCCATCTTAAAATTCTACTAAACAAAAATCCAAACTGCTACATTATAGGTATTGCTTGGTTTAATTTTTGTTGTTTTTGTTGTTAAGTGTGAAGTGTTCTCCAAACCTGATCAAGCATTTGGGGACAGCGTGCTTATTTAAAAAAAAAAATCTTCAGCAGATGTGTGCAGATACCTTTGAAATTCTGCTGAAAAGAAATCCTGCCATCCCAGCATAGCTGGAATGGAATATACTGTTTTGATCAGAGGAGTGAATGTGGTGTCTGCTTGCACCATATTTTTATGAAACTGAAACGTAACAAGGAATACAATCTTCTTCCTGTGCTATTCAACACATGATCCCAGCATAAGAGCACTGAACACTTCCGGCCATTACAACTCCAGGAGTCTCCTGTTAACTCACATCTTTTATACACATGGAACAAAGTTACTGTCTCAAAGCAGATGTGAGTACAGTCACTCCTTTCAAGTAGGGTAAAATACAGCCCTTTCAGAGCCGCTCTGTCTGTGGGGAACATTTGCTTGGAAACATCACACAGCCCCTCTAGCTGGCTAAAATCCAGCTGGAACTTGCAAGGACTGACACGTTGTTACCAGGAGAAATGCTGGGGCTGATTTCTAATGAAGAGGAAGGCATTTAAAGGAAAATGTCTTGCACCAAGCATAAAGATAATGATAGTACAGCTGACATGTAAATCTTCCACAGTCCTACTGCTGGCTGAACAATCCTGAGTGCTTCTCAAAGCCCAGCTGAACAAGGTGGCTATCTAGGAGTACAGCTGAGTGACTCCACTAATCTCTGCCAGCTTCCCTGCAAAACAAAAGACAGCTTCTGTTTCTCTAGAGCTGGAAGCTGGGCACCTTCTGCTAGCTCTGATAAAGGGCTAAAGGTACAGAGCTTTCAGTGTTCAGATGTGAAAGCATTAGCATTTGTCAGGCTTAGGCTCAGAATTTACAGAGTTTATTCTTGTGATATCAAGAGTATCACATTCAATCTAGTCATTCATTTTAAGCTATTATTTAGAAGTAAACTCATTTCAATGTCTACTGGCACTTTGTGAGGCTGCTGTTGTAGCTGGTCCAACACCCTGTGCTGATCCAGCTTACTAAAGCCAAGGGCTAGAGAAACACCGTCCAGATAAACCTGTGCCAATTTGTCATGTGAAGAAGACGGGATGTTGCCAATAACTGTCCTTGCCACAGCAGCCCCTGTCTATGACCCAGCATGAACAGTGAGTGAGCTTCTCACAGTTCCTTACTGAGGCCTGTGAGAAGAATTTATTCCTCTCAATCACCTGCCAGGGCTCACAGGTTATGGACAAAAATGGCATGGCTGCTACACAAAGCTGCTGTGGAGGATTGGAGAAAAAAATTATGTTTTTCTCCTCAGAGCAGTGCACTTCTGGAAGGAGAGCACACTGAGAACACTTAGGCTGCTACCATCCATTGAAAAATACAACCTGCCAGCACTCTCCGCTTGGCATCCTTAATATGCACTAATAAAACAAACCCAGAAAGCAAAACCGTGGGAGGAGGTCAGAATAATGATGTGAAAATAAGACAAACAGCACTTTCCTGCTCTAGGAATGTGTCCAAATCAGATCTGGCTTTGGACTCTTAATGCAGTGTAGATTGAAACTAAGATCTAACAATGGGAGTTAGAATATTTTTTATATTTTTGTAACTACAGCTTTTTCATGGGGTAGTATTTGTAATCTAATAAGTCAATAGATTTTATATTTGCCTTGCATTTGCACCTGATACTTCCAGAAAAAAAATGTAAAGGTTTACAAGTTTATAATGATAATTTACAGGTGTGAAAGGCTTTTTGTTTTAAGTCGGGACAGCAATTCTTACAGTTTTGAATCAAAATATAATGGCATAAACTGAGTTTTTTCTAAACATTCTATTATGGTGCCTTTTCTGTTTCTGACATTATAAGGGATAACAATTTATTCTTGATGCATCTCATATGGAAGGGTGGTGATTTCTATTGTCCATCCACAATATTTGTATGTATTGTGATAAGGTTAATGTGCATTTTTGTGGAACAATCCTGTAAACCTAAGACAAAAAGGCTTGTTTTCCATGTCTTTGAAATATTTCATTAATAACAGACAATTTTTCCCTTCAAATGCATGCTTCTAGGTTTAATCTTCCTCCAGGTGCTCCTTATAACAGTAACTCAGATGTATGAGACTTCCAAATAATAAAACACATGTTAAAAAATGGTAATACTTCTCCATTTTCTATGTCACTGGAGCAACACCAGCTGGATTGCACTATGACACATTTAATCCCATGTTCAAATCAATATTTACTAATATTTAGTACCCAAGTACCAGATCATTAATTTCTGCATCACTCCAGTTTATGAACTTGATCCTTGTCCAACTTACTACCACAAAAGTATTCCCTACAAGTGCAGAACTGTAAATAGAGATGGTCTTAGGCAAGTTTATCCTCGTAATTAATTCTATAATGTAAGGAGTTGTAACCAGGAGTCAAGCAAGGCAGACTTCTTTCTTCATAGAGAGGATCAGCCAGGCAGCTGAGGCTGATCAACTGTGTCCTGAAAGCTTTGGTGAGGAGTTTATTTGGTGTTGTCAGTTCCCTTTTTAAAAAAGTTCTTACATGGCTTGTAGGAGATTAAACTCACAGAGCAACACTACCTAGTCTTTTTGCAGTGACACCTCAGAATTACTTAAGTGGTGCTTGTTTGGTAATTTCAAAGAAAACAAAATTTAGGGAAAGGGAAACTAGTCCTGCTTCTGTAAACATATATGCATATGCCAAAACCACCAAAAGCAGGATATTCTTTTCTTTATATCAGCATTTTGAATGTTTTCTGGAACAGAAACACTTACCTGTTTGTCTGGAAGGTTTTTTTTGGGGGGAGGCTGTGGGAAGTGGAGTATGTTGTTTGTTTTACAAACAAGAACATGGTCTGATACAAAATACTTGTATTATGAATTGTCAGTCAGATTCTTTACAGCTCTTTTTTTTAGTGACATAGTCTGTCCCATCTGGCTCAGGAGATGTGCCAGATGCATATGATACAGAAAAAGCTACTCACTTCAGAGAGCTTGCAGCATCCATATACACCATGTGAAACTCACTAGTGTTTTAAAGCATTATCCAAATGCCTTTTTGCACAGTTCCTTGCCCAAATTTGTACAAAACCCAAGATACTCATACCCCTGGTATTATTTTTTTATTTAGATACATGCAAGGTAAGTTTCTTCAAAGAATTCTATTTTTAACAATATGGATTTGAATATTTTTATATATTTAGTAGTTGGTGCAGCCACGACTTTCTAATGTTCCCTGTTACTATGTGTTTATTAAATCCTGTCTTCACCTGATCAGAATTTGCACAAGCTGTAACCATTTGCACTGGGCAGAGCAGGTTATTCCCTTGGTTAGCTCTGAAACCGGCATGCTCTGCACACTGAACAGCAGTAACTTAGCTAAACCCAAAGCTGAGCTCTGAAACAGGGCCTGCCTAAGGAGCACAGAGGCTTCCCAGCACCTGTGGAAGCCCTGGCAGCACAAGCACCGCCTGCCCCAGCTTTGGGCACCCCGGCTCCGGTCACAGTCCCGGGCATGGAAACGCTCACCTGCTCCAGCGCAGCTCCTGTGTGCCCGGGGCTGCTCCAGACACGGAACAAAACAGCGCAATTCATCTGTGCCGCCAGGACCGAGAGTGTGTGTGGGGGTGTTGCTGTGAGCCTGCCTGGCTCCTGCCGGGGCGTAAGGATCATTAAATCGTAGAATCATAGAATGTTGAGGAGTTGGAATGGACCTTAAAGGTCAACTTGTCCCAACCCCCCAGCCTGGGCAGGGACAGCTCCCACACGGCCAGATTGCTCAAGGCTTTATCCAGCCTGGCCTTGAGCACTGCCACGGTTGTGGCCTCCACAACCTCCCTGGGTTCCAGTGTCTACCACCCTCAGACTAAATAATTCCTCTCTATTATCTAACCTCAGTTTCCCCCCCTTTCGATTTGTACCTATTTCTCCTTGTCCTGTCACTACAGGTGCCAACGCCTCAGGCACCTCCGAGACGGCGCACTCCCACACCCCTCCCCTCACGCCGTTCCCTCCCTTCTGATAGGGCCCGGGGACCGCGGGCTTCGCTCGCCCCCACCCTGGCGGTTCCCGGCGGCTCCCGGCCGCCCCTGCCCACCCCGGGGGTGTGTCGGTCCGGCCCCGCTGCGGGCGCGGCTCCGGGCGCGGCTCCGGGCACGGCTCGGGCCGGCTGTCGGCCATGGCCCCGGGGAAGGCCCCGTGCCGGCGGCGCAGCAGCGACTCGGGCGTGGAGCCGGACCGCGGAGCGCTGCCCCGGGACAGGGACCAGCGCACCGCACTCTCCCAGAAGAAGAGGGACCAGCGCATCGCGCTCTTCCTCAGCGACTTCGACCAGCAGGGTAGGGCCGGGGCTCCCCGGGGTGGGGAGGGAACGGCGGCTCCGGGCCGGGAGAGCCCCGGGCCGGGGTCGCGCCCTCGGGCAGGGCCGCCTGCCCCGCGCCCCGGGTTGGCGGCTGATGAAGGCTCCAGGCGCTCCGACTCTCGGCTCGGATTTCTCCGGATAAATCGCTGTTTTAACTTTTTTTTATAGCGCGCTCTTGCAGTGCCTATACTTGGAAACATGTAACACGCACGGCAATAAAAGCGTGTTTTGTTTTAAAGCCAAGGAGCACATCCAGGAGATGAAGAAAGAGCTCGATTCACTTTTGCAGACAGCGGAGAAGGCGTTCGCGGTGGAGCTGCTGACGATGCCAGCTGCCGTCAGGAAGATGAAAAGGAAAGAGGTGCTCGGTGAGAGTGCATGGCCCTGTGCTCGGGGTGCGGGCAGCGATGTGCCCGGCGCTACGGGAGAAAACCTGGGAACTTGGTGGCTTTCATGAAAAGGTTTGCTTTGTCTGCCCTGTATTTTAAGCAGATCAGCAGTCCTGTTACCCAGCAGATGGTCGCTGAGCACTCCTGTTCAAGTAGACTGATCTGTGTAACACAGGGTATAGAATTAGTTGGTGACTAGTCTGGACAGTACTGTTATGTGTGCACTTAAGTAATCTTATTTAAAGTCTGAAGAGGAAAGAAATAATTACAAAGCTAGTGTTTTCTGTGTGCAAAACCAAGCATTTTTGTTCATCTGAATCTGTTCATCCTTTGCCACAGAGATTATTTTCTCTTTGTCGATTTGAAAACTCCTGAACCATTCTAATCTAGTCATATACCTGTGATGATAAGCAAACAAGTTTAATTTTAACTCCCATTGATGCAGAAGTTTAAGATGTGTACACTCAGCATCAGATGTATATTCTGGTGAGAACTGATGTTTCTGGAATCTGCCTTGCAGCTGGAAATTGTAGCGGCCACACAGAGATCAAACCTGAACCTCTTGAAGAACTTGAGTTTAGTGTAAGCCTGAGTATGTATTTTGGTGTTTTTCTGGAGAAACTTCTGCCTAAGAGCATCAGCTGTCTGCAGTGCCATGTGTGCGTGTGGTGGTTCTGTGAATTCAGGGGATACTCTGTGTGACTACACTCAGGATTCTTTCGAGGTTTAAACACTGAAATGGCCTTAGATTTTCATTATTGTTTTGTAAGAGTGACTGTCCTACAAGACTGGAATCTTGTTCAAATATAACACAAATGCTGACCTAAGGTTATCTATTTAACCACTGTAATCCTGAATTACTTGTTTGACTTCTGAGCCCATAAGATAAGAATCTGAAGATAAAAATTATGCAAGTAATAGTATTAATAACTAAATAAGTTATAATTTCTTGAGTTACAGATTTGCAAGGACGGGAGGAAGTGGCTCTCGCTGCTGCAGTGGTAAGTGTGTGTTTTCAAATTTTATCACAGTTTACAGAAGAGAATTCTTCTCTCCCTGCTGTAAATACTTCCGACAAATGATTTCGTTTGGCTGTGTGTTTCAATAGAAGATGATATGAAAAGACTAGGCTGCCAGCCATGGTGCAGTTATGAACGTTACCTAAAGTTTTAGGGTCATCTGCTGGCGGAAATTCAGATGCTTCCAAAAAAAACCCCTGGTGTTTAGCCAATCCCACTTCCTGTCAGTTGCTTTCATGCCCTTTTAGTTCACTGCCTTTTGTAACATAATATGTATCTACTGGGAAAAATCTGACAACCTTCCCTTGTTGGATAAACATTTTTTTTCTAGACTGACTGCTCTCTAGAAGACATGCCAAATGCCAAACTGGTGAGGACCAACAGCAAAAAAGGCAGGTCAACTCATTAATATATAGCCTGTGGTTCTTGCTTTTTTTTTTTTTTTTTTTTTTAACTGGTTTGAACTGAGCATTTGTAAAATGAATGTTAAGCCTGAAGAATACAAGAGGGAAAAGTGTATAACAGATCTCCCAGCATTCAGTGTGGAGGATCATTGGAGGATCATGAGCTATGCTACTGTAGAGGTACTTTAAAGCATGAGAAAAGAGCTTCTGTCCTTTGTATTATCAGGGGAAATGGGGAGAAGAGACAGATTTAAGGCTTTACAGTATATCAGGAGAGCTAGGGAAGTCACCCCTCTTTTCTTGGGTTTCCCTTGACATTCTGCCCATTGAGCTTAGTAAGAAAAATACCATTTTTCTTCATATCCCCAAATATGCAATATGCAATACCACTGGGCTGTGATTCTGTTTTGTCTGTGGGCTGAGGGATTATCTGGGGTCTTTTAACTGTCCTGTGTGTCCCCGTGGCTGTGATGAACACAGAGAGTTTGCTCTGACCTGTGTCCCGAGTGAATGAGGTTGGATGGCAGTAGGGGGCAAAGCTCTCCATAGGGGGGGAAATAGGCTTCAGACACAAGGCTGAAGTGGTGTTTTGTGCTCTTCATGAGACCTTTATTTTCCTTGTCTTGCTAATACATTTCTAGTTAAGGTAACTACAATTGTTGAATATGAAGATGCCAAGCACAGTTCTGGAAAGAAAATAACTAAAAAAGTAAGTTTATTCTATTTTTATTCAAAAAACATAAGGACTTAGTTCTGACCTGCCACAAACCCTGCTATATCCATGAGAAGGGAGACCAGTGCTCTGCTGTCTGTTGGAAAAGTTAGTTATTTTAAATGTAACATATCTGAAGGCTAACTGCAAATTATTTTCATAATGAAAATATGGTATCTGCACTTCTAGTGACTAATTCACACAGGCTGACAAGTACTGGCATAGTCATTCTCTCTTGATGGTTTGAGGAACCATATTTTGTTGAAACTTTTTTTATTTTTTAAATTAACCTCGTGTTTAATCCATGCTTTTCTATAACTGATTAGCAAACTGATTCTTGTCTCTAAAGCAAATCAAGTGTTTTAGTTTTGCCACCTCAGTGTGTCTGGGCAGTGCAGCTCCTCAGCCAGACACTGATGTAGCAAGATGACAACAAATACAAAAAAGATTCTGTGCAGTTACAAACTTTTCCTGTAAAAAGGCTTAAAAGTTGGAAGGGTGTATATTAGACAGGTGGTTGGTTATACAGAACTTCAGTAGGAATAAATATGTTTTGGCATTATGAACTTCTTTTAGAATGCATATTTGGCATTTTATGTATATATAAAAGGCAGCACTATAGGGCTTAACTACCCTTTATCAACAGGGAATTTTTACAGTATTGTTTCCTGCAAATACCTATCATTTTGCTTTCAAATGTCACCTTTTTTAACTGCAGTCTTATATATAAATTTTTAGATTTCCAAAACCAGGTCTCTGGTTTCACTGGCCTCTGGTTTAAGTGGCAAACTGAACTCTCTTTCTAGGTAAGACTGATCTTTGATAGCTTATTTAACTCACCTGAATTTGTGAGTGCTGAACATAATTATTTTCAAATACAGTAGCTGAGATTTGAGCCCAATGGGAATACATCTGATAAGGATTCTTCCATAACCTGACTGAGATGCACTGTGGTGATGTGAACCCAAACAAAAAAGCCCCTGTAGCTGCTGAAGGCATGATGGTGCACAGTTCTGAACTTAGAGGAGCGGTACAGATTCCCAAACAATACTAATGGAAGAGAGCATGGAAGGAAAGCATCTTTGCTCTGGTAGTAGTACTGAATTGTTCTGTAATAAACACCTAACTCGGGTATTGCAGCCCTCCCTTGCCCAGTAACATAAATTATTATTGTGTTCTTGTATGGTTTTAGATCCCACTATGTCATGTTTTCCTCAGGAGGGCTTTTCCACATGTATTTTTCATACTAGATCCCTGTCATGGGGCACTTCAGCATTCTCTAATGCACTGTCTTATCTACCTTCATCCTAGCTAAAACTTCACAGTAGATGAGGAGGAAATAAATAAAAATAGTAAACCAACAAAATAAAACCCCCAACGAAACACAAAACCAATAACTACTCTTTTTTTAGTGTCTGTTTACTCTTTGCCAGTGTAGCTTGCAGAAGGATGCTAAGTCTCTTTGTTTTCATTACAGTGCCACAAATGTCAAAGCCACTCCAAAGACAGCTAAAAGGTAAGGGGTTTTCAGTTTGCTCTTAATAAATAATTTTGTTCAACACCAAGACACTATATATTATTATCCATCTAGATGTAAGAGATCTTCGTGGTCTGCCACTAAATGTGTCAGTAGGGATGCCAAACCAGTTACACCTCCTGCTTTGGGTGTGGCTGTTAAGTTACACTATCATGGAGGCACAGGATTTGAAGTCCTAACTAAGTCAGTTAAAAAAAAAAGTATTTAGGAGTATAAATGCTATTCTCACTCACTATTTACAGACGTACATCTCAAACTTGTTCTCAGAGCCCAAACTTGATTAAAATGTCACCAACACTGCGTTGTTAAAAGAAAAATCAACCAATCCCCACAAACCCCTCAACCAAATACACTGATAATCAGTTATTGGCATCTTAAATAGTCAAGATTTTTAGTTAGTATCATTCTGCATACACTACAGAGTTTGCTTTTGGCACAAGCAAGTGAGGAGGTGAACAATTTAAATGGGTCCTGAAACCAGTAAGTGGTTCAGTTTCACCTTGGCCTACTATAGATGTCAGAGGCTTGTTTCCATGCAGAACACACCCAAATTCTACATCTTTAAAGTAAAATAATAACTGTTGTATAATGAAAACTTAGGAATTCTGCCTGGCCTAAGGCACGCCCTGTGCCTCTGAGAGGTAGCAGCTTATTTTTAATGGTATCTCCCTCTGTAGTAGACAGATACAGCACGTCTTATCTTAAGCCCTGAGGCATGAAGTTTCCTCTTTCCAAAACTGTAAACATTCACTGCTGATATTGGAGAGTGGATATTCTTGTTACTGAGTGGTCAAAATGTCACCTTGTGTCAAAGGCTTACAATGTTACTGCAGTGACAGGGTCACAAGACGTTACCCAGAACTGCCTGTAAGTGCTGCTCATGGTTGGATTTCTGTAGCCTCCTCGCAGAACTGGAAAAATAACATGACTGCCTATCTCCTAGGTGTATTTCCTACAGCTGGCATTTGCTTAATGATTGAAAATTTCCAGCAGAGCACAGAAAGTCAACCTCAGAGTGACATTTTCATTGTATTCTAGTGCTGGATTACAACAGACTGTCTCAAGAACTTTACCTGCCAGTGGAAGAGTTCAAGGCATGTTAAAAAGAAGTAAATCAGTACCCCAACATAAAAGTGTTCCATTTGTCAACATTCCCCTGGCTGATGGACAGGTATCTTTTTTTTTTAAAACATTTTCAACTTAGAGTAGTTGATCAATGCAAATAGCCTGACAGTGATAGCTCTTGCTATTCCTAAATGAGATGCTGCTAAATGAAAGGAAAAACGGTTGCCAAAATTTTGCAATGTACAGGGGAGCACATGAGTTTCAGAGAAGCTGGGCATGCAAGAAAAATCTTTTAATCTTGTCATTGTTTCTCTTCACAGACACTCTGTACAGCTGGTGGAGACCTCCGTAATATTGATGTGCAGCTCTTAAATCAGGATACAGTACAGCACATTCATAACCTGGTGGTAAGCTTGAGCTAGGAGGTTTACAGATCTATGTATTCAGACACCTGGTCCCAGGCTTTCATGTCATATTTTGTCATGAATGCAAATTTTAACTGTTTGGAGTTTAAGCCTAAACTGGTTGGCATCAGTTGGAGGGAGGAAGAGGGAGGGGAGAACTGCTGCACACGGATCATGTGTAAAAGTAACTGCATTGCCATAAGCATGCACAGTTTGGTGACAGCCTGGAGGCCACAAGAACATAAACTCTTCCTTCTGCAGTGCGCTGGTGGCTGTCCTGCCATGTGAGCAAACTGCCATTCTCTTATCTCTCATTCACAAAGGCTGACAAGGCTACAGCTCAGTTTTGATTCTTCTTACAATCCATTATTCCATGTCCCTTGCTGAGTAAGAACTGTTCACCTGTTAAGTCTCTGCTGCAGTTGAACAGTAACTGCCTTAATGGCTGTGAAGCAAAACAAAGTGGAACAGAATTTTGTAGCACCTACTGCCCAACCCTTCTGAAGATGAGGGTACCTACCTGGGCTATTGTTTGAAGTAATGGAAATCTATCCAGACATGAGAGATATTAACCAGTTTACAGTTGTGCAATTATAGAGACCAGTGCAGCTGAGTCAAGCTAAATGTCTGGGAGCTGTTCTGTGGCTTTTGCTATGGCCCTGCCTCTGTAGGCAGACAATGGGGAGTGAGTAAATGCTCACTGCTCACTTTAACAGTAAGGACCTTTCTTCTTCCAAGTTCTTTTGGGCAGCTTGAGCTAAAATGAATTTTTCCCCCCTCAGAGTGAGCTGACTGTACTATGTGGAAAGGTAACACCTAAACCAAGTTAATGGAACTGTCTTGTGACTACAAAACATGCGCAACTGCTCCTGCCTGATGCCCCCAAAGTGTTGAAATTATGTCTTAATAAAGCTGTATACTACCCAGTAAATGTTTTTATGAATTTTTATATCATGTGATGTGTCTTATTAAGTTCCTGTTATGAAGGATACCAAATAAGAAGAAAATGCTACTTTTTCTTTATAAAAGGCTTAGGTTAGATTTTAACTAAGTTCACAGCAAAATGAACAGTAAGAGGCTGGATATACAAAATAAGTTTCTCTAATATCAACTCACAAATAAATTGAAGTACAAGGTACTAAATTCTTGAACAGCCTCAAGAAACTTTAATTTTAGTTATATGGTAGCATGTATGAATCTAACACAGGAATAAAATTTATTTCCAGTCTTGTGTGTGACACGATAGCAATGTCATGACAGTAATGTGGCAAGGTGACAGGTAAAATTAGAATTTGTTATCAGGTGCTACTGGCAGGAGCCCAAATTAATGCCAGCTCAGGACTGAAGCAGAACTGCTCTACAGTGATCAGCTCTTCCTCCACTCCTTCACTTCAGCTATCTGAAGAGTTATCATGAATCCCTTCCTCTCTTCCCCTTCAAAAAAACCCAGTCTGAATGGGGATTAAAGGTTTAGAGTATCACTCTGTTTTGCAAGGACTTAAAAGCAGAAGACAGGTGTTGTAATTGTTTAAGCATTGTAGGTTACAAGGACTGACTCCTTGGTGAGATCAGTCAGGAGAAAGGATCAGCATGTAACCATGGCTTTACAAAAAGCAACCCCCGTTTTAATAAATGAAAATAAAAGACCCACTAGAGAATGCCACATCGTAACTCAGTACTGAAATACAGATCAAACAGTATTTATTTTTGCTTCATTTTTAGAGTCTATAACAAGGATGTTCAGCAACACTCAAATGCCAATGCCTACCCAAGCACATTGAAACCCTTGGAGTTTGTCCCTCCAACCTCATCAATAAAGTGTCAACAACTATCAGAAAAATAACTAAACAAGTCATACTTCAGATTTGTAAAGAAAAGTAGAGCTTCAACTTTCTCACTTAAACAGGAGAGAAACCTTGCTATAGAGGCAGCTTACCAACCCAACACTGTTCATGCACAACAGTTCCTTAGTTCAGGTCACATTTTTGCTTTGTTCTGGCATTTTTGCCAATTAATAGTAATAGAACTGCAGCTGGAGATCTTAATATCTTCATACTTAAACCAAAGTGAGAACTACTAGAAAAGTAACAAAACCATCTACATTTATTATGTTTCCAGGTTAATTTTTTTTAAACTGGAAACATTTCTCTAGGAAGTGAGGCTGAATCAGACTTTGAATAGGATTCAAAGGCTAAGAGAAAGACAACATTATTTCAGAATTTAATCATTCCCCATTTAAGGGGTTTGTTATCTTTAGATTGAATTCAGATATCCTTGTGTTATCTTCACACAAAGGGGACATGGCTGCAGCCTTCCCTGTGCCCATCTCTCATTTCAGGAAGAGACTTGAATGTGGCACACAATTGTTATCTAACCTTCACCTAGTCTTAAAGCAGCTTCAGCCTCCCTGTGTTTATAAAATATCTATCATCTACATAGTCTCTTCATACACAGACTAGTTAAAGCCACTGGAAAAGTAAGAGTTACAAGGCAAAAGAAATATATTATACACCAACTGCTTTTATTTAATTTCAGAAACCGTTCACAAGATGGTAGAAAAAAAACTTACAACCACTTCTAATTTAGACTTTCATTGTTCCCAGTCAGCTCTAAACCCATTATGTGCAAAGCCCATTTACCATGCATCTAGATGATAGATACAGGCTATGAAATTCTTGATTCTACTTGTAGCAGCTTATGCAGGTGCAGCCAAATACCAAGCCTCAGGACAAATTGTACACAAACTTTACAATGTAGAATTTGAATTTAAAATATGAAACTTAAAATCTACACAAAACTGGTAAAAATCAAGCACAGATACGAGGACAAACTTAAAACCCATGTGAAAAGGAGTCTCGTCTTCCTTTCAAGTGCTTTATTCTGCTACACAGTCAAAATGAAGATGTAAGCTTGTGGTTAGTTTAAATTACACTCTGTAGATACTATAGACCAATTTAAAAGTTACACATACAGCAATAGATGTCCATTGGTTCATCTGGATTACTTATACAATCCAGCTGGATTGTTGAAAACAAGTCAGGCAAAATTTGAAAGAAAATCCTTGTGCAACTTTTTAGACAAATGTTTACTGGTGGGCACACTGTACCCCAGGTCCATGATGGCTGCTTTCTTCATCAGAACTATCATTATAAGCTTCACGTCTCTGGCCACCACCTGAACCACGAGTGGTATCAAATTCTTGAAGATCTACCTCTTCTGCATCACCAATTACATTAGGAAATTCTGGTCTAGCTGGCAGAAGATCTTCAAGTTCCTGCCCCAAAAAAAGAAATGCATTCAGTATTGCATCTAGAAGATCTAAATAAAGTGACTGGTTTCCCACAACTTCGAGACACCTCTAAGAGCAGGTTTGGCTTAGAAGTCTATGCTGATGAAAGCCCTGAACTGCAGTCATTTAAAAGTATTTGTATCAACTGGGAGACACCACTTCGAGAAAACCAACAGCTCCACATATCATCAACCAAAAGTGCAATCAGTAAATACAGTTGTACTCTGTAAACTTATCACACAGCAACAGAAAGATTCTCCTCCTGCCCTCATCTGTGTACCATCTGCACAGCTCTTACACTTCCATAAATTCATATTTCAAGGGGTATTTCCAAGTAACACATGGCCCATAAAAAAGGTTAAAAGAACTTCACCTCCATCCGAATTTAAGCACTGAAAGCAAGCCCATAAGGTACAACATAGGCTCTTTGCACACTCTGTCAAGCAAGACACCACATGCTCGAAAAACTACTTACTGAAAGCTTTTCTGGGCTAATCCAGTTATTTTCAGGAAACTGAACATCAAATTTAATGTAGAGATCCCCCTTTTCAAAAGGATTGCGATACTGTGGCATTCCTTCACCTCTGACTACACGAACACAACCTGGAATTCAAAGAGAAGTAAAGTAATCAGGAAAGTGCTACTGCAGAGCCATTCTCTCTCCACACAGTTCCTGTTTCGCCAGCCTAGGTTCAGTTAACAGGATGACAAAGGTGGGATTAAGTGCTGAAGCATCACAAAAGCATAATCAAATAAGTCCTTATCAGGTCAAGCCTACCTGGTTCAATTACTTTTCCAGGAGGATATTTAACCACAATCTGACGTCCATCAAGGTGCTTAAATGTGAACTGAAATCCACACAGTGCTTCAACAAGTCCAATCTTGTGTGTCATATGCAAATCATTCACATCCCGCTGGAACACCTGGAAAACAAAGGAGATACCCTTTCTAGTACTATAATCACAACTCCACCAGACTAATTATTGAGAGTTCATTATTATTTATCCTTAAAATTGCAAGTCAGAGCAACAGCCTTTGTATGAAATGAACACGATTCTATTAACTCAGATGGCTTAACATGCTTGGGAAGTTTGTGCCTGACCAAGTGTCATCTAAAATAAGCCAAACCACACCATACACCAAGGTAGGATTCAAATTTAACCAGGCCTGTCCAGCAGCACTGCTCTTTCATCCTCAACATCTTTGACACAAGCAACCTGTAAACAAAACTGACAACAGTTTAGCACTATTTCCCCTGCACTGGAGTACACAAACCATATCTTTGTTTTTCAACTCTTGTCCTCATGGATATCTGCTTTAGTTCCCTTGACCTACAGCAGGACTTTGATCACTTAGTCCACAGCTGTCAGAAGAGATCTTTAGGCCAGATAACTCAGGATTCTTAATCAGAGTAAATCTTAAAATTTGTCCACTGGCAGAACCATGAGTCCCATCTCAAGGGAAATTTTAAGAGCATGAAGTCTATCTAGTTTTACTCACTAGGACAAAGTACAGACTGGCAGATTAGCAGTCCTTGACACAGCTTTGAAAATCTTATGAAGTACCTAATTAGCAGATAACCAACATTATATCCTTAATATATGACTGGAGTACAAATTTGTATCCCATGCTACTTTGTCACAACAGAAAACCCCTTCTCGAGTGCAACACACAAACTATTTTTTTATTTCATCATAGCTATTAGAATTAAAAAAGGAGGAATCACCTCAACTCTGTCCCACGTGAGTTTTAATTCCAAAGTGCAGTGTATATAGTCCAGAATAGCGTGAACCTAAGTCTTACTGAACCAGTATAAAATAATGATGTTTGTTTTGTTAAGTGAATCAGCAACATCACCATTTTGTGTTATTTCCAGAACCACAGTAGCAGACACAGAAAGCACCATCTGGGGGTTTTATCAGAAGTTCCCTGCCATGTCACAAGACATGGAAAAAAGCCTTAGAATTTTGTTAGTGTCATGAGCAAAGCAGATTAAAGTTAACATCCTGAATGGCTCTTCACTGCATCTATTGCATCAAAGTCAGTTGGAGCTTATCTGAGAAGCTACCTCTTGCTAGCATTAGGAAGCACCAGAAGCTGCCTGTCCCCTGGCTAAGGACTTGCCCAGTTTTTTCTGGCTCATCATGAAAGCTGTGTTACACACTACAAATCTATTAAAAGCTATTCCCCATCTCTCCCAGAGCTGCAACTGTATCAATTACTTTAAATGAGTGGCCATCTATATAACTTAAATATTAACAACTGGAGTAAAAGGCATTTAAAAGATCAACTCAAAAACATTACCTCATTCTCCTTCTCTTGGAGTAAAAGGACAATATCGCCTGGTTCCACACCGGGAGCCTGATCTGCTTCTCCACTGAATGTAATTCTCTGCCCATGTTTCATGCCTTTATCTACATGGACTTCAAGTATTTTTACCTCTTTGATCACCTTCTTCCCTTCACATTTTTTACAGCGGTCTTTTTCATTAATTACTTCACCTAAATAAAGACAAATTTTCAGTTCAGAGATTTTGACATAGTCATATCCAATTCCTAGGAAAAACTATTTGAAAGCAAGCTGAAGAATTTCTGCAACACAAGTAGTGATTTAGATGTTGCTTTATGAATTCCTCAAAAGATGAAATCCAGGCTTCATTTACCCTAGCTGAGACAGGGAGAAGGAAGACTAAAGAAGTTCCCTGACTGCCCCATCTCCCAGAATATCCCCACAAAAAAAAAAAAAAAGTCCTGAGTAAATGCAGTCAGCAGAACTTGAGTCTTGCATACAAAAACAGGGAAAGAGAGCCAGTCATATCAGATTCATCCCTACAAAGGTAATTACTGTTTCCAGCAAACTGAAGGGTGACAATCCAAAATGGCTTCAATGCTCTGTTCTACCTCACCTTTATTTTTCCAGTGAGCTCTTGTCTCTATACACAGTAACCAAAGTATTAGGGCACATGGACTGTAATATTTCGGTACTAAGTGCCGCAAGCAGATGCATTTGGCTTAAAATATTAAGCTTCTCACCTTAAACCACCTTTCTGTGAAACAAAGCATAACATCATGATGCAGTTGAAACTACAAAATATATAGGTTAGGCATATGAAATGTTAAAGACAACATCATTTATGAAATGTTTTGACAAGTCACAAAATACAACGCTGTAGCTTGAGTGTTGTGACGAGTAAAACCATCCACAAGGTGATGTTACTATTCTGCCAACTGCAGAAGACATAAAAAGAAATCATATGAAGTGCTGAACTTGTTACCCCTAAACAGAACCAATTCAGGCAAAGATATCATCTTAGTTTGAAGAAGTTAAAAATTCAACTTTAGGTTCCCATTTTTAACCTACGACTGTCCTTGGATATCAGGAGATGTAAAAAGACAAATAGCCTCTAAACCAGCAACATCTTGGGTTTTTACTTTAACACAAGAGTAATAGCAGTAAGTAATATTCACATCTAAGTGTTTTTAAAGATGATCAATCCCTACTGCTTGAGCTTCTAGGCTGCTTTTCAGCCTACATTAAACACTGTAAATCTTGCTGCTGTTCTGAGTGAAATGATTTCTCCATGCTGCCACCAGCATGAGATGCAGCTGACTGGGTAAGGGCAGAAGTGTCCTGGATAAGTTCCTCCTGAGATTTGAGCAGGAGGCTGGATCCAAGCAAGCACATTTAGTAAGAGAGCAGACCCTGGCCTACCTTCTCCATTGCAGTCGGAGCACACGGACTGCATCTGCTGCACCATTCCCGGGGCCAGCTGCCGGATCATGATGCGCACGCCCCGGCCCCGGCAGGCGTTGCACTTCTGAACAGAGCCAGCCTTCCCTCCCTGCCTGCAGCACAAAGCACCAGTTGCATGAAAAGGAAGTTCTTCAGAAAGAAACCAGAAACCCCCTCCAGGTTAACATGCCTACATGCCCAACTCTACTGCCAATTACAGTTAGGTTCTCTGCTCTCCCACCCTTCCCCCACACAAAGCCCTTGAATAGTTTCAGTTCCATCAACAGTATCATTCAAGTTCAACAATTTGCTGGTCTGAAAGCAGGCTCCAGTAAGTCAAATACTGATAAAGATCTGACACAGGAGATCCTTCATTACACTATCTGCCAACAAAGCAGCCAGAGAACTCAAAAATACAAACTAACTTACCCGTTACATGCGCTACAAAGGACATTCTTGCTAAGTTGTAGTTTAGTTGTCTTTCCATTATACAGGTCTTCTAAAGAGACTCTACAAAATAAAGTATTTCTCCTGGGTTATCATTTAACAACTTACTTTCCCCATGTAATTAAAATACTTGCCTAGGATAAATAAAAAAAGGAAACCAACCTAGATATTCCTAACAAGACTAAATCTGGTATCAAGATTTTAAAGCACCCTTTTGGCTTTCCCAAAGAGTTACTGAAAAAAAAATTCCATACATATCAATATACACTTGCAAATCTGAACATAGTTTCAGAGAAGAGCTGTAATTTAATCAGAATAAACCAGATAGGATTGGTTGTGTTTCTCAAAAGGAAACAAGCTTATCTAGAATTTTAGGTGCTATTATACAGTCATAATTAATTATTACTTTTAATTCTACCAGGCAGGTGAGAAACAAGCCTCTGTAAACACCTCAGACAATAATATTGTCTATTGCATAAATACATAAGAACACATAGAGAGTACTTACTACTGTACTGGGTTTTCTACCCAAGATAGTTTAGTGGGGAGGGGTTAGCACATCCCCAGGGCCTCTTAACTTTTTTGTGTTTCTCCTAAAAGGGTTTGTTAGTAGATAGAAATTTCAACTCAGTGTATTGAGAATAGGTTGCCTGGCATCAGTATTTACAAAAAACAACAAAATCAAAGCTCATTAATAATACATGATGGAGTACTAGCTAGTAAACTAAGCAAGCACGTGAAGTTAAACAGAATTCACCAAGCATGGTTTGCCAACCACAGGAAAGATGTTGCTTAACTCAAGTTCTTAAAAGCGACCTGCTCAGCAGGCAAAAATCCAGCCATGACTGCAACAAGAGATCTCCAAAACACAGTTAGATGTGATATTCAAGAATCACTTTGAATAAATAAACAAAACCAAAACCAAAGTCACCACACACACTTTTCCATTAATTATGAGGTCCAACCATAGTTCTAGCTGGCACTGCCCTATGAATTCAGGTCTTTCCAGAGCACCTCCACCTCCACAGACCAGAATCTGCCTGGTGAGTAATACTTGGCTGTTGAAGGCTTTTCCAGATTAGAACTACCAAATATAATTAAGGAGTAAAACAAAGAAAATAAAGCTAATAAAGTGCATAATTCAAATAACCTTGCAAAGTATTTGGTAGACTCTAGATTAACTAACCAAGGAAAGTAACTCCAGATGACTGGCCCCTGCTCTACACACAACATGCAGCTCTGAAGGGTAGTGCAGACAGCAGAGTATCTCAATTGAGAAGCACATCAAGAATAGAAACCAGCAGAGTTTCTATGGTCAGGAAAGCTTCAAAATACAAGTTGCAGCATCAAGGTACTCACTTGAGTGGATGCACCATATCTTCTCCTCTTCTTCTACCATTGCGACTTCTACTCTGGCCTCCCATGAAATTGAACAATCCACCACCAAAGATATGGGAGAAAATATCGTCCATTCCACTGCTTCCACTCCCTTCTCGGAGCCCCTGCTCTCCATATCTATCATACAGCTCACGTTTCTCGGGATTTGACAATACTTCATAGGCAAAGCTTATTTCTTTGAACTAGAAGAGGAACAGAGTCAAAACAGTGCATGATAATTTAGAACTTCAATGCAGCATCTTATGAGTTTCTCCCCCTGCATGAACACCTATCAATTAAGAAGGTACACAATGAAACACTTTCTCACCCTTATTTTAACATAAATTATTCTTAGCAAGACTTGAAAATCAGACTTGGGCTTAGTTTTATTACATTTTACCATAAAGTAAGACATTTTATTGCAAAACTTGGTTGGCTTTGTTCTTTAGTAGCATTAGACAGATTTCTAACAAATAAGAAAAAAAAAAAATCCAACTGAAAAAACCCACCAAGCACACAATATTGCAGAAACCAAAAGGCAGAATACCCAGCAGTTACATACTAACAGCAAAGACTTCAAGATGTTGAGCACTTAATACACACTAACAATTAAGTAGCTTCCTGAAATGTATATTAATGCATTTGGCAAATTAGTATCTTTTCACAGTCATCTCTGCTCACCCCTAAACAGCCATCAGAACTTCAATTTAGTTAAAAGATAATCAGCTGAGTCAACTTAATTGACAATTTTAAAATTGCTTTTAGCATAACAAATCTAATTCAACCTTCCCACATATGTAATTTGTTTTATGCTGCAGCAGTTTTAAGAATCTCTACATATACGTTTTTCCATGTTGGAAAAACTTAAAAAACTGACAATCTTTTTCAAATTCCTACATAGATGCCAATGCCAGCTGACATTACCTCAGCAAATGAGAAGCAGTTTTTTCCTCAGTGTTACCTTCTCAACCAATTTGACTCAGCCAACTACTGCATTTTGTCACGAGGTATATTAGCAGATTTTGAGACTGAGGAGAGGTTGACCAGACAATGCTTCCTCTCACAGTATTGTTTAACAACTTAAACAGCAAGCCCCCAACACTTGTATTCAGCTCCTTAGATTCTACTGTAACAGCAAACATAAGGTATTTTAAAAAAAGGATGAGTCTTTCTTACTTTGTCCCCTGCATTTGGATTCTTATCAGGATGGTATTCCTTGGCCAGTTTTCTGTATGCCTAGTTGAAAGAGGTAGAAAATTATTTAAAATTTCCATTAACCAGTTCTTTTCCAAGAAACTCAAGCAGTGTCCACAGGAAGAAAGAAAATCCTAATAAAGCACAGTGAAAATATTACAGTGTTTCAAAGTCACTCATACATTGCTATGACTTAAAAATTTTTAACATCGCTACACACATATATAAACTAGACTTGCATTCAAACACAGCTATGGCACACAATGGCTAGAACTAGTTTTCCTGCTTATCCTCATTAACTTAGAAGGAGAATCCCATTTGACTCTCATGAAAATTACATACTCTTTAGAACCCACTCAAACCCTACACCACAACAGTAAATTTGAACCCGTTTGTCTTTGCCCTCAACCACAGCAGTAGAGTAACAACAAAATGGCTGCCTCAGATTCCCACTGAACCCTACAACCACTCCTCACAACAATCATTTCCTTCTTCTCTACCTATCACTAATGGAAGATTTCACCTCACTTTGAGCTGAGTATATGAGTTACATGTGCAGAAATGTACATAGCACTGCTTTTATTTAAGTTCATTGCTGGAAATCAGTAGAAGGAGTAAGCACAGCCAAATCCTCAGAAGGGACTTTCCAGACTGCTTTTTTCTGACCAGCACTTTGACACTCCGGACCATCACTGGTTCTTCAGCTGCCCTTCATCTTTCTGCTTACACTTGAGAGGATCAAAGCAAGCAACACAGCAGGCAGAGACTTCTCCTACCACTGGAGCTAATGGCAGTAGAAACTTCAACCCTTCCTCTACTCCACCTCAGAAACCATCAGTTGACAGATATTAACAAATTACATTGTATACAGTCTTTTATTGTTCAAATTACACCTATTAAAAAAGCTACAGTGATGCAACAGCAAAAAATTGAAATGTCAATTCTTGGAGAGGATTTTTCAAACACTTCTGAATAACTGAGCACATAAATTAACTCTTTAGAACTACAATGTTAAGAGCTGTACACACGAAGCTTTACAGAAATCACAACTTCTCAACTTCTGAACAAACAAATTTCCTTTTTTTATACCCATACAGTTACTTGTCATTACTGATTTTATCTTGAAACACTCAGTACTTTTGCATGCAATCAAGATGTGATAAAGAACTAACGAAATAAAAACAATATTAATATTACAAGCCTAAAATTCTGAAGCATGATAAGTGTAAAAAACAAAACTCATACATCTTACTGGACAAATTGCCCACCAGGAACAAAGCATAACGTTCCACAAACCTGTGTATTCTGTTATAATGGATGTTCCCATATATTTTAATACTACAACCAAGAAAAAAACAAAACACAGCTAAACTGATAACTTAAGTAACATTATATAATCAGGAAATAGGAGCTTGCAACGGTGATCTTTAAAAAGAGAAAGCCCTCACATCTTTTCTGGTAACACCATTCCAGGCCAGAGCAACTCTTACAACTACCCATGGCCCTTAAGGAAGCCATCACTATGTATTTCATCAGAACCAAATCCAGAATCAAGGTCTACACTAGGAACATAAATAACTTCAGTAGAAGTTAATTTAGCCTGTAAAAGCCTGTTCTCTCAGGCCCTTCAGACTAGGATTAATTTTCACTTTTTATATACTGCTATATAGGTTAAAATACCAGATTTTAAAGCACCCATGAAACCTCTCAATGACAATAAGATATACATGAACTCAACTTGCTGTTGCAGACAGCTAGAAAATTTACATTCCATGATTAGTCTAATATGTGGTAATTAATACTGGGTGGTGCAGACTATCCTAGCAGAAAACTCCCCTGGTTTTCATTCTTAGAGGACACAGATAGCTTTAAGCGAACTCTGTAATAAAATAAAATATTCGGGTGGACGGTGCTGTATACAAAACACAACCTTTTCACCGCCTGCCTTCCATCTCCAGCACAATTTCAACACTGCAATTGCCTATCCCTGCACAAATTAGGCTGCCGCGTGCATGACGGGTAAGGCGCAGTTGTTGGTGCCAGCACCACCCACCCGCGGAAGCCTCTGCTAGTGAACCGTCTGGTTCATTCTCCTCCCTCACGTGTAAACGGTCATTAAGGCCTTCCAAAAAAAAAAAAAAGAAAAAAGAAAAAGAAAGAAAGAAAAAAAAAGAAAGAAAAAAAGCGCGCTCTATACATTATAGGATGGAATTGCTATAGTGACGACCTGGCTCCAAGTTTTCACCTCCCCTCTTTGTTTACCTCGCCTTGCCGCTTTCGGGCTGGAGGAATCGCATCTATGAGCGAAACCGAATCCTCCCAAGGCCTGCACGTGGGGCAGACAATGGCACCAGTGAGGATCGACCCGCAGCGATTCTCACCCCCAAAAAGCCCTTGCGGCCGCGCACGGCGCGGTGCCGCGGGGGCGGGACGAGCCGCGTCCCGCCCGCGCCCAGAGCCCACGCGGGACGCGCCG
>VWZV01017074.1:212900-260631 GCA_013397155.1 Irena cyanogastra | reverse complement strand
GCCCCCCTGACCCAGTTCCGGCGCGGCGCGGCAGGGGGCGCTGTGCGCGAAGAACGTGAGGGCACCGGAGGCACCGGAGGCGCCGGCGAGCAGGGAGCGGGACTCGAGCGGTGCACCGGGAACAGCGTCCTCAGCTGTCCCGCCTGTTACCGCACAGGGTCAGCGGACTTGGAGAAGACCTCTGAGATCGTCCAGTCTCACCTATGACTGAACGCTTCCATGTCAACCAGACCGTGGTACTGAGTGCCCTGTCCAATGTGCAGTCTTTTCTTAAATACCCCCAGGGACAGTGACTCCACCACCTCCCTGGACAGCCCATTCCAATACCTAACCACTCTTTCTGTGAAAAAAATTCTTACTTTATGTCCAACCTGACCGACCCTCAGTGCAGCTTAAGGCTGTTCTCTCATCCTGTCGCTTATTGCCTGGGAGAAGAGCCTGAGCCTCATCTGACTGCACCCTCCTTTCAGCGGGTTGTAGAGAGTGGTAAGTTCACCCCTGAGCTTCCTTTTCTCCAGGCTGAGCCCCCCCAGCTCCCTCTGCTGCTCCTCATCAGACCTGTACCCCAGATTCTTCCCCAGCTCCATTGCCCCTTCTCTGGACTCGCTTCAGCACCTCAATGT
The DNA here is from genome assembly GCA_013397155.1 of Irena cyanogastra. Lineage (NCBI taxonomy): Eukaryota > Metazoa > Chordata > Aves > Passeriformes > Irenidae > Irena > Irena cyanogastra. The sequence continues at coordinate 260,008 of VWZV01017074.1, read as the reverse complement.
ACTTCCAGAATTGAGGGACCCAGAGCTGGACACAGCACTTGAGGTGTGGCCTCACCAGGGCCCAGTACACTGGGACAAACACTGCCCTGTCCTGCTGACCACTCTATTCCCGATACAAGCTAAGGGCCATTACCATTCTTGGCCACCTGGGCACCCCTGGCTCATGTTCAGCCTTTGTTGACAAGCACTTCCAGGTCCTTTTGCACCAGACACTTCCCAGCCACTCTGCCCCAGCCTGGAGTGCTGCAGGGTGTTATTTTGGCCAAAGGGTAGGACTGGCACTTGGTCTTGTTGAACCTGAAATGCCAACACTGTTGGTCTCGGCCTGAAATTTTGAACCTGAAACGCCACTGTCTGTTCACCCATGTCCCCCAGGCCCCCAGCTCCTGCCTCTCCAAGCGTGTCACTGAGGTGTATGGGGCACCCACACACCAAGCTGCTGCCTGCCCTCAGGCACCAGTGGGTGTTCCTTCAGGGACATATTGCTAAATGTTTAGAAACAGCACTGGTACCCATCTGCTCTGGTTTTGTCTTTTGCTCCACTGCTGGGATCTAAAGCACCAGTTGCTGTGTGAGGCCCAGAGTGACTCACAAAGCACACCAGCCCCAAGGCCCCAGCTGGGCACCACTCTTTGCAGGCAAATAAAAAGCTGGGTTGTGTTTAATTAGATGTTTGTCTCTTAAAGCTGGGCTAGGCAGCAACTACTGAGCCCTTTCTCAGCTGTACTCTCTTGGTTGTTACTACCTTGTTAGGCAGGGGCTGCTGGAAGGCTCTAAGAGGTGTGGCAGGTGCGTGGCTAAGGGTGATGGCGTGCGTGGGGCCTGTATAAGGGCAAACCCCAAAAACTGCCCTCTTGGCTTCTGTCTGGGTAAGCCCATGTTGTGCCTCAGAGAGGATGCTCCCTGAGGAAGAGGTGAGCAAGGCTGAGGCCTGAGGAGTGGCTGCTGGGAACGGATTACTGGCCCTGCATGGGAGAGAACAGAAAAGGCCCTTTCAAGTGATTGTTGTGCTTGTGGCATAGAAATTTGAATAGGTCCCTCGCCTAAGGGGAACAGATCTGAATGCCTGAAGGCTTCTTCCCTCTTTGTCTGTAGGGGTACCTTTCATCTTGACACAGCCTGTGGTTGTCGGGGCTGGATTGGCTTCTCTGCTGCCAATTGGGTGGGTGGTTTTGGGGCCCTAAATTCCATCAATGTGTTTATTTGGCCTGTAACGATCTGGTTTAGTACATGATGGTGAACACTTGCCTCTGGGGTTGTAGGTGTGGCAGCATTCAAGAGCTTCAAAAGAAGATGGAGACTAGTTTTGGAGGGAGAAAAAGGTGGCAGGGCAGAGAATGGCTGGTGGAAAACAGTCCTATGGACTGTAATTATTACTCTGGTTCAGAGATGCACAGAATGAAAGAAAAGCCCCTGTAAGAAGAGGTATTTTTCTTTGGTGTTTTTGGAGGCTGCCTTTACAGCCTTTGGGAATTTCATGGTTTACCTTACCTTACTAGGTAGCTAAACCTAGTAAGGCTTCGTGATTTGGTTTACTTGTGCATTACTTTACTTGGCTTCATCTTTTATTTTGGTAAGACTAAATCCATCTACTCTAAGAACTGTCTGCTGTGCATACATGTGACTACTGTGACTACTTTAGATTGTACCTGGTGACAGATTGATATGTTTCTAGAGAAGATTTTTTTTTTTGTTATACAGGTTTTTCTTTTTAGTGAGCAGTAAGGTAGGAGGAAAAGTTAGGAGTGTGTGGAGGAGTGCTTCTTTGCCCTACAGTTCAGATTTGTTTTTTTAGGTGTTAAGCAGAATCAGCAGGACTGATATAAGCAGTATATACAGGTAATGTTTAACATACCAAAGCATTTATGTTTTCTTTGCATTAAAAAAAAAAATCTAAGGCTCTAAGAAGGTGAGTCTGCTCAAACCAGTGGGGTGCCATTCTTATCTATGCCTATAGGGAAGAAGTTCACTGAAAGTATGATTCAGCCCAGACTTACCTGTCCTGGGAGCTGAGTGGCTTCTGAAGGCACTGGGCACCTTGAGGCTGTGTTGGCAGCTGAACCATGAGCCAGGAGTGCTGGACTGTGGGGGTGAGAGGTGAGCTTGGGGTATCAGCTGCAGCCCAAGCCAAGGAGGCAGTTCAGAAGCAGTGTTTGCTGCTTGCTTCTTCCCTGCCAAAACTGCCTTGTTACTACAGGCCTGGTTTATATCTTACACAATCAAACTAAATAATAAATAATAAGAAAACTCCTCTGGGATGAAACTTTACATTTTATTTTTAAGTGAAGCTAAAGAATCGTAAGCTGGGATGATTAGCTTTTTATTAAATTCAAATGCAGATGAAGAGCAAGGTTTCTTCTTCCTGCACACTGCTTTTACCATAGACTTGTGAGCGGTACTGACAGAACACATTAGACACACAGCTGGCCATATCTCACATTTAAATTGCTTTCAAAATATCTTTAAATTGGCACTTCCTTTGGAGTCAGAAAATGTGTCCTCCTCCACTTCTTGCACATTCTTTGTTTCCTTCGTATGTCTTTTTCATTTTTAAAAATTATTTTATTCTTCTTTCAGATAAGACCTTTTCATTTAGTTCTAATGTTATAATTATCACACAATATGATAAAAACCAGTGGCTATTGAATGCTTGTTTGTTTCTAAACAGACTGCATGGCTCTCAGCTCTTTGAGGTATTGTTTTAGCCTTACATAGGACCAAAAGGGGCTATTCAAATTCAGTTATTGTTTCAGACTTTTTTTCCCATTCTTTATATAAAACAAATTTAATTTCTTTTATAAAATGGAGCATTTATGATGCTCTCTTAGAAATAAAATAATATTGATCACGTTTATCACTGGAAAATTGGAAATACATCAATTTCATGTTACTACAGATGAAATAACCCTGTTCAGGCTTATTTATGAAGTTATTTTATGCGTTCAATGTGGTCCGAACATGAAAATATGACTCGGCATCACTAACTCCTGTTTTATTACTAAACAATCAAATTCAAATTAAAGAAGGTGTTCTGTTTAAATATTGTTAAAGAATGCAGTTACACTGCAAAAAAAAATAAATTGCTGAGCCTATATGGCCATTCTTTGAAATGTTTTTGGTATCGGCTTTCATCAGATAAGGCAGTTAACATATCCTGCCTACCATCTGATTTCTAGACCTTTCTAGCAATGGAAAAGAAGCCAGTAAAGCACAAAGAGAGGACATGAAATTTGTAGGGAATTTTAGGACTCTGTAGAGCCTGTTAGGAAGTGGGCAGCTTTAAAGGGTACAAGAGCCAGTGGCAGCCAGCTGTTCCCTCACTGACCAGGAAGAGCACCCTGCCTGCCTCTCCCTGAGCTCCCCTGACCAGAGGAGCAGGCTGGAGCTTTTATTATGGTCACAACAACAGATCTGGTTTATTGTCCTGCCCCGGAGTGGTGATGAAACCCAGGGCTGCCTGACAGTACCTCTGGGCAGCACCAGGAATGAGCTGCACACCTTTTGCCATTTCCTGGCCCTGTTTTTTGCTGTCATTTTACACCTCTGTTTTTCCAATGCAGGCTCCTCCCCAATAAACAATCCACCCCTGATGACTTGTTCCACATTGGCCCCAGTCTTGCTACATCTGTACTCAGATTTGGGTTATTTAGATAATCCCAGCCTTATATGGTGTTACTCACATGGTTACCCTGGGGTGGTGGCCTTGCATGACTTTAGTCCCTGGAATGTCCCTGGCAGTCCCAATTCTCTCTACTGTCTGACAGTTTCTCCTCTAACTCCTCCTTTAAGCACCTGTGGGACCCAGCCACCCTCACAGCACTATCTGTAACTTTTGTCACCCCCTCATAGTGTTAGTTCCAATTCCTAGTGAATTTTTTTAATGTCATGTCAGTAGTTTCACACATTTTGTTCAGTTAACTGAATCTCATGCCAACACCAACTCCCTGATCTGTCATTTGCCTACAACCCCAACTGAGCATAGCTGAGAGAAAACCAGAAAGTTACTTACTTTTTATTTGAGTGCTGGGCATGTTTTCCTTACAAAATTAAAGCAGACATCAGTGAGAAAGGGAGCACTGGCAGGTAGTGCTAAACAAGCTAAAAAGCCTGCACTGTGGGTATCTCTAAGGGAGAGCAGAGAGCAGGAGAGCTTAAGGGATTTTCCTTCTGAGTTAGCTAGAAGAATTTAGGAGTTCTGCATTTTTAAATGCCAAGTTATCAAGGCACTTGCGCTTTACTGGATTTTTTTTGCATCTGAAGGGCATGTGACAAATCCTTTTTTCTTGTAAATAGAGTGTTTTGAATTTGGATTTAGATTTTGGAATTTTTGAGTGTAGAGTCAGAGATCACAGAGCAACAAGGATTGGAGTGAAAGTGATTTAATTTTGTCCTCACTGAGAGACTTCTGTGTGATTAACAGTGTCAGGTGTTATGTATAGACCTTTTTCAAGATGGGGAGTGATCAGAAAAATATAACAATTAAATTTATTAACCTTATCTTTTCCTAATAAACTCTTGGTCACAAACATTCCTCCGTGAGCCAGAGCAAGATAAATGGAAAGTTTCAACACAGCTTGGCATATGGTGTCTGAGCTGAAGTTAGGAAGTACTAAGTTAGATTATCAGGCTGAATTTATAATGGTCTTCAGCAAGATGAAAAGCCTTTTTTCCTAAGCTGGGGAAAAAGCTCAAAAGGATTGTTATTTTATCCTGTAGTAAGAGCTGGATGAGTATGTGTATAAAAAGCTAAAAAGTGTGTGTATGCATATACACATTGAAAAGTTGACATTGCAAGGACCTTCGTTCTCCATTTGAATTGCAGCTGATTGGAACTCCTATCACTGATTTCCCTGGAAGCCTTGTACTAAGCAATGTTTGAGAACCATCTGTGCATTTCTATCTGTGTCTATGTCTAAACTCTGGATAAGCATCAACACACTTATTTTATTCTAATCATAATTTTTGGTATTATTTGACAGGTTCACCTTGTGTAAATGTTTGGCTTGTCTGCTGTTCCTGATGTGCTAAAACTGTGCTTTGGGGGATTTTTATGGAATGCAGAGCTTATTGCAACAGAAGTGTGATACAGGTATGTTATATGGATATCAATAGTGAAAAAAGGTGTTGTGAACCTTAGTTTCTGTAAGGAATCCATGTTTTACCTTAAACAAAAAGGAATGTTTTTTAGAGATTTTTCTTAATACCTTTTAAAGATCCTAACTTAAGACTTGAGAATGTTTGTGAGAAGTTTATTTCAAACTCATAATTTGTATATAAAACCAGAAAACCCAAAACATCCTTGCTGAAACATGATTTTGGAGGAAAGGTATAAAAATCAATGCTGAAAAAAGATCAACCAGCCCTGTTGCAGTCTCTCTGTTATATAAGATCCCAAATGAAGTGCAGCTTCCTTCTTTTCCTAATGTAAAGATCTCAGTGCTACTGTAATCATAGTAGACAAAAATGTTTTTAATAAGGTTTGTGTTTGGAAAAAGTGTTTCAATTGATTACGGTGTAATAGTACATGTAACAGCTGAGATGTAAGAAGTTGCCTTGCTGTTTGTTTCTTTTAGTTGCCATGGTTTGTAGTACAACTATGGTATGCTGCATTCACTACTTTTATATAAGAATTTTCTTTTTTCCAGCAGAAAGTCCCTGAGTTGGAAGCATGCAATTTTTTAATTTCACTGACAATTCAAGCTCACTTAAACTCTAGGAACTCTTCATGAGCATTACTCTGAAGCCCTGCTGGTTATGTGCACTTAACTATGTGTGGAGTCAGAACGAAAGTCATTCTTAAGATAAAGGCTACATTTGGTAAAAACACCTGCAAACCACCATTTCTGTATGAAACACAGATTTACACAGGTTTTGTATTTTCATGCTTAAAATTTGGATTCAGCTAAAGTTTGCATCTTTTTGAATTATCTGCTTTTAATAGCCTCTCCTTTAGGGCCTGGTTTCTGTAATGGGTTGAAACACCCTCAGTGAAAAAAAAAAACATTCTGTCATTTACTTTGTGTTGTACCTGTTCTTTGTGTGAAGGCCTGTTTCAATAAAAGGAGAGTAACAAGGACATTTTCCTGTCACATAAATGTAAAGATCCTGTTGCTACACCTTTAGATGTATTTAAAGTTTCCTGAAGTACATTGCTGCTGGTACAGGTAAACCAGACCCTCTAAAAGTAGGGGGAGAGGAAAATGGCTGTGAAGAGTGGTGGTTAGGTAGTGCTGGACAGACTGTACAAAGATTTAAGTCAGGATGAAAGAAACTGTTAGAGAAGGTGACTGGGGACAGACAGCTGTTGTTCAATATTTACTTATTTTAAGAATGCTTTAGCAAAAAACCAAACCCAACAGTAATATGGCTTCTGGAGGTAATAAGCTGCCTCTGAGAGTCCATCTGCTATACAACATACCTTTTGAGAAGTAAGGAGGCAGCGAAGGTGCATAATATTTTGAGGCTGGGATATGTGTCAACTATAATGGAAGTATTCTGTTGAAACGATTCACTGGATAACTTATTTATTCTATAGAGGAAACCACACCTGCTCATCAGCCTACCCATAAACTGTCTTAAACAAAGCCAGCCCAGCTTTTGACAGAATCTTGTCCTTCAACAGGGTAAAGAGATTCCTGAAAGTTGTTACTGAATTCCAGCTGGTGATTAATTGTGACTCTTTCATCTGTGCTTTAAGCTTATTTTGCAATTTTATTATAGCTAAGAGTCAAATTATTACTAGATCAACACACTTACAGTCATTGTTTAGGAGATGCATGAGGAATTTATTAGAAACTGCTGAATATCAGATTTCTACACTTCCATTTTCCATTGCACACGTGCATTGCAGTTTATATTGTGTTTCAGATAAATTGGTTTACACAAAATAATTCACTACGGTTATTTTTGTGAGTGCAAAGACTACAAAATAAATAACAAAGAATAATATTTCATCTTTAGTTATGAAGGTATCTGCATTTTCTCTTGTCCTTTATATAGCCAATATTTTGATGTCTAGAGTTATGCATTATTTTGGAGAAAGTGCATCTGATAAGTTTTACATACAAGATAGATCTTTGTGCGTAGAAAAAATGCAGAGAACTGTCACATTTGAAGCTTTCTAAATGAAACACTTTTACAAGCTGGAGCAGTATTTCTTGACTAGTTCAAGAATGCTGTTTCAGAGCTGTGTACTAAAGGGCACATCTGTCCTTATAAAGAGATTTTTATGAGTTTGTTTAACCATGCACCAATACCTATTGCATTATTTGTTGTAGTTCTAAAGGTTACTTCATAACTTTAGCTTCAGACTTGTTCCAGTTGATCTGGCTTTTACCACTGATTTCAGCATAAGTGCAAGTCTGGAGCGTTACCCAATGTCAGTCTGATCTTTTCCAATTTGAAACGTGTTTGAATAACAAGTTAAAATTGGAATAGTTTTTTTATCTGTCACTGAACTAATAATGTGGACAGAGTATCTGAAAGTGAGATTTTTGCCTTTCAGCTACCACCAATCTCTTTAGACTGCAGGAATAATGCGTGACTTAGGGGAGAGAAATACTAAAATTGATTTGCAGATCCTCTCTTGTGTTAAAAGCAGGAATTGTCTATTCATGCATCTGCTACCTTTGTACTTTGTGAAAATGTGAAAAATAACTGTTAGCTTGTCATCATCATCATACTCCTCTTGAATAATGAGTAATTTCTAACTTCTTCTGAGAAGCCTGGGAAGGGGGAAAGGTGAAGAAATAGAATCTCTTCCTGTGGGTTTTTTTTTTTTTTTTTTTTTTTTTTTTTTTTTTTGTTTTTGTTTTTTTGGTTGGTTGGTTGGTTGGTTGGTTTTTTTTTTTTTTTTTTTTAATTCGAAGTGGGATAAAAGTCCTGAATAAGAAATAATGAAAGGGTTTGTGAGAAACAGTAATACCTAAGATATTCAAAGACGGCTCTCCTGACTTGGTCACAGGGTTCACATACAAGATTGAGAGTTTTAAGATCATCTAATCAAACTTCCCCAAAAATAAAGGCCAGACTGCCTTGTTCTCAGCTAAGATTATTTGTGATATGAAGCTGTTGCTCTAAAGAATTTGCCCCAATGATGCATTTTGGTTAATGCTTCTAATAGAGCACAGTAGTTATCTCTTTCATAAGCTAAATGCAGCATTTCCAGCTAAAATGTGATTTGCGAAGTCATCAGGAAACAGGAAGAGTCCAGACAAAAGATACTGCGAAGGGAATCTGACCCTTTTTTTTGTGTGTATATGCAATTTTCCCACCTTTTAAATGTCATTTAAATAGTCTGTATTGTGTTGGACATGCACTTTAGCATATCAGACAAGTTCTCTATCTCTGTAAGGAATGCAGGAATTTGGCATCTGCTGCCTGTGAAAAAAATTCCAGGAGAACCTATACAAATGCTTCTTTCCACTCTGCTTATCTCTGCAAGGAGATACCCACTGCAGCCCCCTGCAAGTCTGCACCCACCCCCTGGCCGGTTTCCTGCACACAGCTGTGGCCAGGGAAGTTCTGCAGCCAGGCTGTGGCTGAGCTCTGTTGAACTGGAGGTGGCAGTCACTGACAAAATACTTCTTAGCTAAAGGTCTGAGGCTTGAGAAACCCCAGCTTTTCTCGAGGCCAGAGCTCTCCATGGAATGCTTTCCAACCCTCTCTGATTAAAGCCCGGAACAGTTCTTTAAGATCGTGTGCCAAACGATGGCTGTCATCAGGGTGTGCTTTGTGCTGTGTTACATGCTAGCAGCTCCCTCTAGGAAAAGTATGTGGTAAAGGACTTAAACTCATTTCTCTTGCTGCTTATATGCTTTTTTCCTGCATCCCGGAAATTCTCCCTATGGCGTGAAGCAGAGGCTGGCTGGCTCTGTGATAAGGATTGTGGCTATTCCTGGTGCTGTGCGAGTGCGCTGCTGAAAGCCGTCTAGGGTGACCGTGCTGCCTTGCTGAAGTCTTCCAGTTCTGCCTTGTTCGTCAGAGGAGCAGGTCCTCAAGAAGAACAATTACTGTGGTTCATCTTGAGTATCTTTAGATAAATTTGAACTTTGAAATCTTCTTTCTTTCTGGAAAGAAATTACCCCCCCTCAATTAAGATAAAATGGGCACACTTAATTTCCAGTTAAAATTGAAGCATGCAGTTCAAAGAATATTCTTGTTCCTTTCTCATTTTTATCAGCAAATCTTGAAGAAAACAAAATGAGAGAAAAGCCAGGTGTTTAAAATATGGCAGTTTTACAAATCTAAATAATGTTGTTGGTGACTTTAAAAAAAACTATACACTGTGTTGTGACAGTTGGGGATGCAGCTGACCTGAGTTGAATTCAATTGCCTTAAGTTTATTAACTTCCTTATGTCCTGTGTGTTATTTGTCCCTATTAATTGTCTCCTTTCATGAAAGGAATGATTTTTCGTGGGCAGCGGGGAGCTGGGCCCGTGTGTCCCCTGCTCGCTCTGGAGCCCCCGGGCCGCCGCTCTCGCCGCTCGAGGGAGCTCTTGCTTGGGAAATGACTCCAGTCCCACCAGAACCTGCCTGTACCGTGCCCACACCTAAAATCCTGCTTAACCCCCCTTAAACTTCACTTTGTCACACTAAACGTTTTACATTAAAATTATTCATCCTAAATTTTAGGATAGAAGTTAGGATAGAAGCATCAGGAATTGTTTCCATAGTAACTTGAAAATAGATGCTTAGAAACACAATCTACTAAACTGATAGTAAATTAAATTTGGAATAATTTTGGTAATGGGACTTCTGTAAATTTAATGAACTGTCATTTTGAGCAAAATCTGGTCCATGTTGCCTGGTTAAATAGCTCTGGCAATTGGTTATATTTTGGTATGGGGGAAACCAATTTGGATACAACCCAGTGCTTCCAGTTTGGACCTCATAACAGAAATAATAGTGAGAAGAATAAGGTCATGCTTTCAAAAAGAAAGGAAAATAATAAATTTTGAAACCTATAGGTAACAGCAGAAAAGGGGGAAAAAAAGATCTGTAAATGGCAAACAAACTGAAAGCAGAGGATGACTTATGTTTGCAATAGATCTTGCAGTAACAGGGCAGTGTAGGGAAGTGCTGTGTCATGGAGAGTGGTAGCCATGGCCACTCTGCTGTTTCATTTCATGGGAAGTGCAACCATCTCTCACGAGTGTCTCAGGATCATAGCTAGGACTTGTAACACCCCGTGTTGTCTTTCAGTAGAGATCAAGTTTTGTTTGTTAAGGGAATTCTTTACTTCCTGATCTTTCACTTTTGAAGAAACAAAAGAGAAAACTCACTCCTTTAACAGGTTTTGAGATTATTTCCTAGGTATCCAAGTTACTAAGAGGTCTGTATCTTCTTGCCCTTATTAATGTTACTTTGGTGGTTTTTAGTGAAATAGTTAATCAGAAAATAATTTTCAACTTAAACAGTCAAAATTAAATTTTCTGTTTTCCTACTGATTGCTAAGAGCTAGTGAAGACCATCTTTTCCTTTTTGCAAGTCTGTAAACTGTGAATGAATATTTTTTTGAGTCTTCAGCTTGACTCAGAAAATGAAACTAAAGAACTAAATGGTAGACAGGAAGTCTTTGCCTGGTATCCAAGAAACACACATTTGGCAATAATCCTGGGGCTTCTGATTAAAAGCTGAAAGAAAACTTCATTATTTAAAGTACAGAAGAGACTGAGAGAAGCTTTTTCTGTAGTATTCTTGATTGTAGGAATGTAGTCTGTCATTTAACAGAGACAAAACACTCTGCTGCCAAATCACTGGATGGCAGAAACCAGAGTGTAAAATGGAAGTCTAAGGACAAAGCAAGGTAATGCAAATTGTTAAATTCTAGGGGCTTGTATGTATGTGCATTTTAAGAAAGGGGCATATTAATAATATCAATAATATTTTAAAATACCCTGTAGAAACCATATTGCTTATTTCTGACTGATAATGTCAGCATGTTTAAGGTAGCCTCATGAGTGAGTTATGCATATATATATATATATCTTTGTAATAGTGATTTGCTGTGAAAATTTTTATTTCTAGGCAAGTAGGTTAGCATCACCTCAGGTATAATTTCAAGGGATTTCAGGTTTCAGGACAGACTTTTAAAAATACATCATTTTAAGAGGCACAGCTTTGCTCTTTCATCATTTATAACCTATATAACAATGAAGGTAAGATTTGTGACTTTTTACTTTGGTATTCCAGCATAGAGCCAGTGTTGTAGTGGCACAGACTGGTTTCCTAACTAGATTCACTGAACAGGGGAGAAGAGCTTTTTTGAACTGCTTGTGGGAAAACAATCTGTGTGTTGCCAAGTGATTGCTGCCTTATTAAGCTTTAAAATAATTTGGCTTATATAGGGGAAAAATCTGAAACCTTGGGGCCTTTAATTCACTCAGTTCTATTGGCTAAACCCAGGAACAATCACAATTATTCAAACAAGCTGATCTGGCTCAGGTAAAAATTATAGCCCATGGTTTTGACATGCTGACAATTAAGTGAGCAGCTGACTTTGTCTATGTATTGATGATTTCCGGGCTGAGATGCCCTGGTGGGGTAAGGTTTCACAACAATAAATACTGTTTCCAGCTGGAGAAGTGAGTAATGAGCCCAGCTGCCCTCCAGCACTGCTGCAGCTCAGAAACACTCTACCTTCAACATTGCCTGTTCCTGTCAAGTGTGGGAACATGTGGGCAATAACAGCTCAGTGCTCCTGACAGGGAGCATCTTGGCTAATGCCCTATGAGAGCCGAGCGCTGCCGTAACAGGGGGAGAAGGAGAATTTAGCGCTGGTTCTGAGCTGACACAGGGCACAGAGCCTGCCTACAACAAAGCAGCAAGATGAGCTAAATCAAATAATAGTTTCCTCCTGCTGCTGGCAGAGCTGTATGAAAAGTGTGATGTGGCTAGAGGAGATCAATAGAGGAGGGAGTCATCCCTTACAAAATGGTTTAGACATCCTTTAGAAAAGGAATAGGCTGTATTAATCCTGAGAGACAAGTATTGGGTATAAAATAGAAATAACTACATAAGTATTGAGGATTTTTTTTTCTATTCTTTAGTATGTGCATGAAGTCTTCCAAAGTTAGAGAGCATGCTCAGAGAGTGCCTGTATGTAGTGTTTTTGGTTTTGTAAATTAGGATTTTAATCCTAGCATCTGCTGTTCTCCTGAACAATTCAAGTAAGCTCCTTAGATTTATGCACTAAGATTCCAAACACTTCTACACGAGTAGTAAATAACTTGTTTTTCAGAACAACCAGATTTACTTTATTCTCCACTCTGATCCAATATCACCATTGATAATAATAGCAAGATTTTCATCATGTATATTCGGTCTGTCTTAATATACTATAATTTTCCTTCCAGTACAAATAAATTAAATAATTTATACTCTCTAACCTGTATACTGTTAATATAAATGTATACTAACACTGTTCAGATTAAATTTTTGCTGGAGATAATAATGGGGGCAGGGAGGACTGAGCAATTTTACATTTTTATATTAGGTATGAAAAGTATACTGGCCTGGCCACTAATTCCTCCTGCTGCCCTTTGGCCCATATTGCTATATATTGCAGCACTGAATTTTGCCTGCATTGGTGAAAAGCCTTCAGCTGGTTTGGTGTACAACTGTATTAGCAGTCAAAACTCAATGTAATTTAAAGTAGCTCCTTGGCCGGTTGATTCTTTGCCTTTGTTTCATGTTGTCAGTCTGAGCAATGAAAAAATGTCTGAAATCTTGCAATCATTGCACCTGAAGATCGTCTGAAGATTGCATCTGAAGAATCATTGCAATCAAATGCATCTGAAGATCCTCCTGGCTTGATGCTACTGGGAAGATGTGTTAGGAGGAAGATTGTTTGAGAATATTTTTTTTCTTTCTTTATGCTTCCAACAAAGAAAGATTGATGTGATCTGGGATTGTGTTTAGAACTTCTTTGTGTAGAAAATTTGGATTTCATATAAAAATAAGTGTAATTGTGTTTAAGTGTATTATGCAGATGCCTCTTGGGTGAACTGATACCTGATACCTAGCTATCCTATTCATTTTCATCTTAGTGAAGAGGTGAAGACTGTAGGGATTATGATGATATTTACTTTTTTCTGAATGTCATATTTTTTTTTCAATATTATGCTATAACCTTTCTCTCACTGTAGTTTGCTTTGTATTTTAAGGCAAAATTGATTCCTGAGCAGGAATTTGACACAAGATTTGTGTGCTTCTTAAATTTTGTGTAAACTCCAGGTGGTGCACAGGATTTAAACTGATATTTTGTAGAGTTGAACTTCACCTTTATGACCTGGTTAAGGCATTTTTAACTTGATATCAGCAGGTCACTTGTAAGGAGAAACACCTAATAAGAGTTGATCTGAGCTTCACTTTTTTCACGCTGAATTTCTAGAGGCTTTGAATAACAGATGTAAAGAGTAATCCCTATTTCCTCATTGTCACAAGACTGTTTTCAACATCTGTTACCTCATGCCTGCCTATTGAAAGGTGCTAAGGAGCTGTCACTCTTATGTCCTAGACTGTCAGTACACCAGATCAGCCCACCATGTTATCTGTTCCTGTGGCCAGTTTGCTATGGTGCCCGTAAATGAAGAAATTCCTGAAAAATGCCTATCCTTAAAGGCTGACCTCAAATACGTAAAATTTGGGTATTTAATTAAAATTTGAAATTGAAGTTGTCATATACTTTACAATCAACTTACATTGATGAGTGTTTTAATTTGGACTCTATTAGTGCTGTCAGTCAGATATGCTTGTTTGTCTTATATTCCCCAGGCAAACTGTTGTATCCCTTATGAATATTGGCCAATTGTTAAACTGTTTAAGGAGGTTCTCGGTTTTCAGGTATGCTTCCACAGTGATGAATCAGGACATGTTTCTCTGCTGTTGCACTTGCTTTTATTTATTAGGCTGGAGATCTTTGGCTTCATTGTTGTATTAGTCCTTGTACCTGAGGCCAGAATTTAGGGCAATGCTATATTAGCAGTAGTTCCAGTTAAAAATATTCTGTAACAAAGTCATTATACTTTACTTCTACTTTATTGTACTGTCATTATTCAGTGCAAGGATTAAATTTTTTTGTTATCCTTTATCATGTAACAGTGTAGGAATTGTAGCTGGCATGGCCTTCGATTCTCCAAAAACATACAATTACAAATTTCTTTATTCTGCAGTCATGAGCCAGTATAAACACTGGAAGAAAGGAGCATGTTTCTTTTATCCTCCCTGTAAGCTCCAGGGAACACCAAAGGAAGTAAACTGGTAGCTAAAATGGATCACAGAGCACTGAGAATTAGAGAAGAGCATTGTGGTGGAGTACACATAGTTTTGCAGGCAAGAAGCAATTAGGTGTGGGTTTCAGAAGCTTTGATGTACACCTGTACAAATGTATACTTACATGTCTCATGTCATAATAATCAAAGCTGCCTTTAATAGATCTTATAAAAGCTAAACCAGCAGTGATGATCAGTCCTTTGGTAAATTTGGGTAAATGCATGAGAATTTGAGTATTTGCAAAAATAATTATTTGAAAAAATAACTGATTTTGTGGTTCCAATTGTGCTTTTAAAATTTAAAAAGCATTTCTGTAAGACTGTGCTGTCTGATTTAACATTGTCTGAATTACAGTCTTGCAGTCTTCTTGCTCAACACAGTTCCAGGGCAGCCTCATTACTTCTTTTCTGACCTTTGTCTGTGAGTTGGTTCTGAGATAATGTCCTGGAAGGCTTCAAGGCTATTACATCTTTTTGATTTAACAGGATTCCCTTGGTGTTCCAGTCTTTTTGGTTTTCTTTCTCTGAGCTATCCCAGTGAAATGTACTCAACACAGCACTACATTCATTAGTGCTGAAAGTGTCCTGCTGATCTCATAGCTGAACAGCTGAAGAAAAAATTATTTAAGAAGGACCAATCATCCTCTCTAACTTTCTATGTAATAAGTAGTGCAGAACTGCATCGTGGTTTGTGTCTGTATCCTTTTAAGACTCTATGGCAGCACAAAACAAGACGTGTTTCTCTAACAAAAATTTGTGTTGGTGATTATAGGAATAGCTTCAGACTATAAATTGAGTGCATTCAGAAATCTATTAATGCTTAATAAATCTCTATTGTCTTGGCAACTTTATCAAAGTTGTAAAAAGGTATTTTTTCTTTGTATAAATATTGGTGTTTTAGAATTCAAACTTCTTGAAGTGTGTGCTTCAGGGGAACAGCAAGATCAATTGTGTAGTAAAGGGCTTTTATTTTAGCAGAGGTTAAAAAAAAGCCAGTGTACTGAAAGCTACTTATAGCGATTGCATCATCCAAGTCTGAGATATCTGTAGATAAAAGTTACAATTACCTTTTAGTGTATCTATTTTCTGTCTCTTCTAAATCTGAGGCCATATTCTATAGGAGGAAAGCAGCTTGACCCAAAAATCTGTGATGTATTATTTTCTATGGTTCTGTCAGTCACTGCTATGTCAGCTAGGAAAGCTGGGGCAGAAAGGTCTGCAGTGAGCTGACTTTGCAGCCCTGTCTTTTCTCACTGCACGCTTCTGAGGAGCTGTCTCCAGCTGAGTTGCACAGATAATGATTGTTCATATCTTTCTGCCCTTATGTGGACTTTGGCAAGTGCTGCGTTCTTCTTGCTTCTGTTTCAAATCTCTAAAGTGTGTTTACCAGCACCCTATAAATTCTAGATCTCCTTTAACTTGAAGAAGACAGGCAAGGAGATGATACAGCTCTTGCTGATAAGCTGTTTAGTGTCATGTGCTTTTTAGTTCTGCTTTCTTTTTATTGACTTTCTATAGTTTGTAGCTTATCTGTAAATAATGCTGAATCAAGAAAAAGAAAACACAGACAAATAGAAAAAGGACTGGTTTTATCACTTTTGCCTAAAAGCATAATATCTGTATTTTGGAGTTTCTAGTGCTTAGGATATATTGTTCCACAGTGCACAACTTGGACAGATGTGATATATGGTGCTTTGCCAAAACAAAGACTGTAACATTCAACTGTCATCTCCAAACCTTATGTTTTAAGGTTGGATAAAGTAGCATTGAGACAGACTCATTTTGTCAGGGCTGTCTGGAAATAAAGTCTTCAAAGTAATAGTGATGGGAAATGTTGTATTGTAACTGTTTTAGAGCAGCATTGGTAAGCATTTTTCCCAGGAAAAAGAATGCAAACTGCTATGACAAAAACACATGAGCAAAGCATCACTGATACACCTCAAAAGACAGAAATCATGTGACGTCTTGCTTGGTGGTGCAGATATGAGTAAAACAAGGCCCTGTGAGCCCGAAATGTGGGCTTTACTGACGAGAACAAAGCCTTGTCCTGTGCCAATCTTCGTTCTGCTCTCTCTAGAACCTCCTGCTGGATTTCCCAGAAGCAGACAGATATGGGTGAAAAATTTGGGTGGTTTTGTTTGCATTGTTTGTTTGTTTCTATAATACACTTTTGCCTAAAGGAGCCATGTTATTCCATGGTCCTGTGGCAAGAAAGCAAGCGGGTTTTTATGGCTTATTTTCCTTATGGAGGTGGAGGCATTCTACAGAATCACTGCTCAGTCTCTAACTTTTAAGTTTGAGACCCTGGAGAAGCCAAGACCCTTTAAGCCATAAACTCCCCACAAACTCAGCTGTCAGGATCTCTGTAGAGATGATAACTTGTAGGAATAACAGGTGGTAGCACTATTGCGGCTTTGCTGCCTCCGAGAGCTTCCACGTTGGGCAGCCACCTGCTTTGCCTGTGTCTAGAGCTCCTCTTTGGCTACAACATGAGTTTTTATGAACACCTGAAAGTAAGGATTTAATTTGTCATAAAAACTACTCGTTTCTACACAGTCATTACTTATGTGACTAGATTTATCAGAGATAGTATGTTGCTTACAGAAATAACTGCTCATCTGAGTAAGTCATAATGTATTCCTTATCTCTTGTCAAGCAGCCAGTTTTCTTCAGTTGAAAGAAACTTAATTACCATAATTAATTGCAATATTTATTATTACACTGTCTTGCATTTGAATGTTGTCACTAGCAATAAATGTAAAAGAGCTTGAGAATCATTAGGAAATTATTTATACTAGATTTTATATGCTTCTTAGGTTGCTCTTAAAAAAATGCCAATCCTCAAATGTTTCCTATACTAGAGCTGTTTCAAATCTATTCTATATTTAGTTTGTTCTCTCGATATTTACTTTTTTAAAAATAAAAATCTGTTATTGAGGTATGTTTTGAAAGGATAGGGATCATCTCTGGAATTCAGAATTTCTATTCTAGTCCTCTCCTTCCCTGGGAGAGCAAAAACGTGTGCGGAGCCTTTTGAGCCTGTTGTGGCTCAGGATATGCAGCAGTGGAACTTGAAGCCTTTAATCTTCCTTTTTTAATCTGCTTTCATAGCCACAGGTATAAATGAAGTATTTGTTTCCATTTTCTCTAATTTTCTGTTTAGTTTCTACAAAAGCAGACTCTTCTTTGAGGCTTTAAATAATCTATTACTAAGATGCTTTTTTCTTGCTATGTTATGGTGTTTTTTTCAACAAGGAATGGACTTTTTTGTTTAGTATTGTAATCTAAAATGCCCCTTCTTGCTGGAAAGGCTGCTTTTACTTTCTACCTGGAGATGATTGGGCACTAGATGTAGAGAAGAGATGAACATAAGTTAAAAAAGTAGATTTTTAAAAAATCAATTAATAGATCTAAGCTAGCAAAGGGAGACATTCCAATTTAATACCAAGTATAGTCACTAACCTTTGCTGCCATTCTCTGTGACCATTCCAACCTTTAGAGAACTGTGTTGATTTAAATTGAATCAAAATTCAAAGTTACTACAAAGTCAGAATTTTTGATGATGCTGTACAGAAAATGAATTGGTTCTTTTTCCCACCCTTTTCAGGTTTTAGCTAGGTTCTGGTTTTGTTTTGCTGGCTTTTTTTCTTCTGAAAGACAAAGGGAACACAATTCCCCTAGCTTTGTTAGTTGCGTCTGGTCTCGAACAGGGTTTAGTCATTCCTGTTATGCTCCTTTCTGTGTCAAAACAGTTGAATCTATTTTGTGACCTCTTTCTTTTCACTTCTAGTATCCTCTCTGTTAGAAGTGGGAGGAACTGTGCCCAAAACCAGATGACATGAGTGTGCTGTTGCCCAGGAAATGGCAGTTTAAGCAGTAATTTGTTTACAAATGTTTACTCTAAAAGAGCATGACCTGAGGAATGAATGTCACCTGTTCATATGCTGCCAAAAGCTACTGTCAGCATAATCCCTATAGCAACAACAATGCCAGTATTCTGGGTGCAGAAAATTGAAATCTATCACTAATGTACCTGGTGTACTTGCAATTTCGTGTGCATAGTTACTTCTGATTTTTTAAAAATCTAAATATAATTTACTCATTAATAAATACTCTCTAATTGCTCATATTTCAGGACCTGGATAAAAGAAAAAGTAGAGAGAATTTGCACAAGATGTAATAGCTGTGTAGCCAGGATCCTGCTAATGTCTTCAGATAACTTAACATTTTGGCAAAAAGTTATATTTACCTCCTTGCTTTTCTGGTTGTTCCCTTTGCATGGTTGTAAATCTAATTTTAAAGAGATCTTGTGATTGAGACTTGTCAAAAGCATCATGCCTTGCATCATGCAAGGGACATTATGGTCAGATTTTGCTCTGCTCTTTGTTGCTTATATGCCATAACACAATTTTATTGTTTTCTTAGCACAGAGGAGAGTAGTGGTTACTCTTTGCCCAGAGACAGCAGGAAGTAATCATGTGTAAGGAAGGGAAAGGTGGTTAAGCTGTTTGGGACCAGGATAACTTCTGTGTGTTGCTGTTTTCTTTATTTCCCTCTAGCCTGGATAACGTGCTTATTTGTCTGTGGTTTTTTAACTCTCCTCTTTCTTTATTGCTGTTTCGGGTTTTTTCTATCCTCGGAAAGTAGCTCTGGAAAAAGTGCTAGAGCTTATTATGGATGAAAATATAATGATGAGAATGCAGATTCCTGATGGTGATGTGCATGTTGTCTTGTTTCAGGAGCACACAGCAGTCTAAAGTTGGAAAGCCTAAGGTGAATATTTTATGTCTGCTGTAACATTTAGAAGCAAAACTGAATGTTATAGAAAACTGGTATTGTCACCATTGATAATATTTAGGGCAGACAGTTGCATTTCGTTACTGCATCAATTAAATTAATAGACAAATTGGATCATTTGGTCTCCAATGCCTCAACCAAGAAAACACAGTTAGCAATGGCAGAAGTGGGAAGGAAAACCATGATTCCTGAGAGGAAAGTTATTGTTCTGTCTTTTCTTTCTATCCATCAATATCCCTATCCAAGCAGTATTATTTTGTGATATGATTGTTGTACAGCTGTTTACTTGAAATTACAGTACACAGCTGCAGACAAAACCTTGAAATTGTTGAAATACTTGAATTAGAAAGGCACAAACATGGATGCAAGTTTACTCACAAGCTTTAGTGAATGATTTCTGAGTCTGCGAGTGGAGTGGGCACAGGAATTGGGTACTTGACCCATGAGAATCTTCTTCCTCATCACTGCATGACTTCCTGTCTGTTCTTTGCTTATTTATTTTGCTCTCAGGGTGCTTTGGTTGGCCTTAGTGGAGGAACAGAAACCTTTGTTGTATACTTAACAGGATGTAAAAAGAGTTTTGCTCTTACTTTGACCACTGTATGTTGTGACAAATCTAATGAAATAAGTGAGCTGTACAAGTTCTGTAAATGAAATAACAAGTATTTATCTTGTCTCCCCACTCAGTCTTGCTAGGAAAATGGGAAATCTGGACATAGTAAATAACCTTTCCACGGAGATGGGAAAAATAATTAATGTAATTGTAAAGGGGGCATGGCATGCCTTTTTTCTTGAGCCATTTCTGCTTTGGCCCCTTGACTTCAAAGCCTGAAATGTACATTAATGTAGCAATTCAGTGAACTGCTCTCTAGTGAAAAAATTTTCTAAAAGCTTCTGTTTTGGTAGGGGTGTAACTGAGGTATCATTCCTTCTTCCAGAGTAAATCAGAATTTAGAGAATTATATTTTTTATGTTTTCTTTCTCTCTCTATGAGCTATGTATCCAGCTAAAAGGATTTATTAAAAGCCTTTTCACTTGTTTGTGTTCAGGAGAGAGGGGAAAAGTTATTTCTTTGATGTTCCCAAGGCTTTCAACGTAACTGGATTAAAATCTGAAACCATGTCAAGCAAAAGCTGTGACAGTAATGTACCCTAATTTGTTTCCCTGAAGATTGATGTGATGGGTTATTCAAGTTTACCTCTCTCTTCAGTTGTTTCAATGTCTAATTTCTAGGTAGTCATGCATTATTCATCTTTATGCTGATATTAAGCTGCTAATAAAACAGGAAATATCTAACTCCTCTGTTATATTTTCTACAATATCCTTCTTTTGCTCCTTTATACATACTTTTTTAAAATTTAGGTTGTCCAGAATGAAAATATACATATTTGAAATCATATGTGTGCATTCTTATAGGGTTGCTGAATAACTGTTTAGCAGATTATCACCCCTATTTGTGACAGATATTAATGGATCAG
Source organism: Irena cyanogastra (assembly GCA_013397155.1). Classification (NCBI taxonomy): domain Eukaryota; kingdom Metazoa; phylum Chordata; class Aves; order Passeriformes; family Irenidae; genus Irena; species Irena cyanogastra. Next base: position 239,459 of record VWZV01017074.1, on the reverse strand, counting down.
TATTTTAAATTATTGCTACGGGGACACAACATGGTAGCTTCTTATGTTTATTTGAGTTAGAATATGAATTATTATCTGCATATAGACAGCAGAGAGCAGTAGTCTGGGCTTGGTCAGATAGTGTGAAGGACAGGGACAGAAAATAATTTCATAATCAACAGCCTTAATGGATGATAATACTGTAGGAAAAAGCAGAGCTGGCTGGCTTTGGCAGCATATTCAATCTGAGGGTACTTTTGTTATTATTTGAGCTAACACTGACATGAAACTAATGAAGATACATTTATTTAGATGTGCTGTGTGCAGACATTACCAGACATATGGCCTCATCTGATGAGAAAATAGGTTTAGCTATTTTTTGAAATGTTTGCTGCTGAAGTAGGCTAAAGAGGACAATATTCTTGAATAATCAGATTTGTCTGTGCTTAAGAGGTTTTTTGCACTAGAAACGAGGAACTTTTTACTTTATCTACTTTGTGCCCCATCAGGATCATGAGAGATGCATCTCTGTAGCCGACTGCTACAGTGTAAAGCATTTAGGAGTGTCAGGAAAATTACACCCATAGATGGGGGATAAACTTCACTGGTAATAAATGAAACAAATAATGCACTAGAAGACCAGGGTGTTTCAATGATGCTATAGTGTTTCTGAGCTCTAGAAAAGTAAACCTATTTTCAATTTGCAGCTTTTTATTGGCGTTAGAGAGACACATGAGTTATGCCTTGGGTTACATCCACAATTGAATTTTTCAGCCCTTTGTAGGCTGTGGTTGTGTAGTATCTGTTCTGATACTTTTGTAACCTAACCTTTCCTTGTTTATACTTTCCTACCTTTTTCCTTTCTATAAGAGGTTGTAACAAAGGTTTTCTTCCAAAATCCTTTTAAAAATAGTAAAAATAAGCATTAGATCAGATGTGGCATTTTGCTTATGTAGCTTGGCTGCTGGGAACAGAGAACCCGGTTTCATTTAATTTACTAAATCGTCCTTCAGGTCTTCAATTCTAGGTATTAGCCATTAATATTCATACAAAGTCTTCTTTAAAAAGAAAAAAATCAATATGCACATCTAACCTTAATAAGAGGGGTTTGCTGTTAATCAATACGATCACTAACATAATGAATCACCCTTCAAAATAGCACTCTAGATGTCTGGCTCTGTCTTGAAGTCTTTCAGCTTGAGTGTGCTTTTGTGTAGGAAAGTATTCCAGTACATTCAGTGAAGCTAATGTCTATTATTCATAGGGCACCCAGATCCTGCTCCTTAGGAGAGTGTATGGGTTTTTTGGATGCTTTTACACTGAATCTGGTGGACTTTGTATTAGACCCTATAATTTGACTCCTGTCTGAAAGAGAATCAAAGCCGTATATTTTTTCCACCTGGGTACATAATATTGGGTATTTCTGTTAAGATTGGCCTCGGGCCCACAGGCAGGATTGTCATTCATTTCAAATATTCTCCCATCAGTCCTGGAAGTGCTTCCATGATGAAAGAGGGGAAGGTAGCCCCATGGTTAGGCAAGCAGGAGACGGGTTATTACATCTTCAAATACACAGCAGACAAGTGGTTCTGCTTTGAGATAGGTTTGGCTTTCTGCCACTTCCTTCAGCTGGTGTGAGCTGTTCTTTGTAACAAGGCAACCAAACAAGCTGCAGTTTCTTGCAGTTTTACAGAAATAATATTCCATTATACTCAAAGTCTAAAGTGACTGTTCCTTATCTTTTGGGTTTTTTGGCAAGATCAGTTTTCTGTGCAGTCCTATGGCAAGGATAAGCCACAACATCCAGTTTTGATTCACATAAAACTAAATTAAATTACATCTGTTTCCCTCAGTAGGTGTGGTCCTTGTATTATCACTCTGTATATTTTTGTTTGTTTTTAAATGATGCACAAGCTATTTAGGAACAGGAAAATTAATGTAGAAATAACTTTTATTTTTTCTACTTCTTGGTGACGTTCCCCTAAGCCTTGAGGGCTACTTCTTACCTTGAGCTCCTTGTTTGGTACTGTTGCTAAAGAACAGTTGGTAGCCTTTTTTTGGTGTTCCTGAGGGGAAGAGAGGGTACTGAAAAAGAAGCAGGTTTATGCTTTTTATTCATTTTGTTCAGCATTAGTATTTTTTAGCTGCACTAATGTTACAGGTGGTGCTAAAATGTCATTAAATCCTCATGGTACACATCTGGCAACTTATAATGAAAATTATTCTCTGAATGTATGTAATGCAGATTTTTATACTTTTATACATTGGCATTTAAACCAGGTATTTCTTAATTTTAAACATGGCCATACAATATTTAAATCTTATAGCTCTTAATTTCTCATCTTAAATTCTTATAGCTCTTTGTGGGCAAAATTCCACATCTGCTTTAGAGAAAGCAAATTTTATCTTACAATGTTAATAACTGAAGAAATGTTGGAACTACAATTAAAAAACAACCAAGCACACCAAACTGTATGTTCTAACAATTCATAAGTCATGTTTAGATTCTGATAGTTCAAGTAAAGGATTTCTTTTCTTTAGGCTAATGTCTGTCCTTGCTCCTGCTCTGTAAAGAAGGTGCAGTACAGTGTAGCTTTATTAGTTCTGGATCTTAAAGGCAAAGGACTTTGTTTTCTTTTATTCCTGCTTCTCTTGCACGGATTTGAGAAGCTTGTGTTCAAATGTATTAAAACAGACAGAATGCAGAAATGTCTGGGAGAATGTGATAACCTTAGGAGTCACACAGCACTCTGTAAGTTACCTAATATATGAGATTATTTTAAGTATCTGTTGCTTTTGGTTTGTTTACTATACACTTGAATTATACACAGGTATTTTGTGCTGTTTTTTTATATTCCAGAATTCCCTGTACTGTTAAAGATAACATTTAATGATGACAGAAGATTAAATGGCCTGTGCAGAATCTTTTGCCTCTGGTAAGTGAAAAGCAAACATCTTCATGCTACTAGATCTCTTTGTTTTTCTTTACTACAGAAAAATTAAAATTATTTGACTTGGCCTCAGGCCTTCAATTGCTCTGTTGGGTTATTAAAAATACAGTGAAGAGCCAGTAATGAGTGGTATTCCTTATGTACCTTGGCTGTTTGTTCTTTACAAACAGAAGATTGATTACAATGGTTAAGAGACTTGGGATTTATTGACTTGTCTTCCTAGGAATTTTTTATCTCATAATTGCTTTCAAGAGTATTTTCCTGCTTTTTTCACCCCCATTAACCACTGAAACATCTTTTTCTATAATAATCAGTAGTAGCTGAGAATGCTTGCCTCTAAACTCAGTCCTAACAGCTGGCTTTTTCCAAATTATTAGAAGTATTTGAGGGTGCTTACTGAAGGGAAGGAACCTAAAACATTAGTTAGGTAGAATTATTGACTTTACTATCTTGAGGGTAATTCAACTGCATTGTGGGTGGGTGAGTTAAACACTGTATCAGAAATGTCCATTGGTTAATATTTGATTGTTTTCCCTTTTGTATTTTAAACAAAGAATTCTTTAATTGTCAACTCCCCTCCTGTCTCTGCAAATAGCTCTGCAACAAGCTCTAGATTCCTGTGTTATTCACAGGTGAATGTAGTAGTTATTACAGACATGTGTTATGATCAAACCTGGGGCAAACTAAATCTGCTCACAAAATAACACAGGCCCATTTAAAGCTGATATTACTTCCCCATGAAATACTAAACCTTGAGTATTAGAACACTGATGTACTTTGTTCCAGTTTAGCCATATTCATTTGAGGTTAAGCAGATAATCCTGTGAGCTTTGAGTTTTCTTTGTAGTGTCTCACTTCTCTGGTGGAAACTAAGCTGCAGTACAGTCTCAGAAATTAACGTAATGCTTAAACTCTCAAATGCTCTGGTTTAATGATAAATACTTTGCAGTGTAATCCTTGCTCCTAAATAACATTTGGAAGGAAGACAGAAGCAACTTTATGTAGGTGATAATGAACTTTGAGGCTAATTGTAAGTTGTAATATGCATATATTTCTATATATGAATTCATAAAATATTGAAATAAATTTTAGCATGTAAAAAATGTCTAGGAAATCTGTATTTGGGATGAGAAGTAATTATTTGAGGAAAATGATGTGATGTGCATCTTTTAAGAGTAGTGACATAATTCCATTTTTCAGAAGGAATGATACAGATTCCAAACCAGGAAATTATTTGGAGTTTTTGAGTGTGTGGGTCTTAGGTACCTATTATTTGGTTTATCACAATACTTTGTTCTTGACAAAATTTGGCATGAAGTTTTTTTGGAGTTTCTCCAGTATATGAGTTATTACCATAAATTATGAGATATTAGTGGAAAGAGGTACAAAGACATCAAATTCTTTCTTTCTCCCTGAGCCTGGCTCTGTAAGAACAGACTTATAAAAACTAAGCTGTTTTATCTGGTATATGGTAGATTATCTTCAATAGTGAGATAAGAGGGAACAAGTTGACCATTCAGAAATTACTGTTGTTGACCTCTGAAACAGATGGAAAAGAGTTTTTGTTAAGCTGATTGTGTAAAATGGAGAGTAGCAAGGGAATTTGAATATGAAAATAAACTTGCAGTTCCATGGTGTCACAGAATATTACAGCACACTGACATGTGATTTATGCATTTACAAGGGGGATTGATGCTGTACAGAGATGCTTATTAGAGATCACAGCAATGATTTCTGCAGTTGCAAAAATAGTAGCTTTTATATTGTTAGATTGAGATGGGTGCTGTAAATACTAATTTCCAAAGCATGAATCAACTCATCCAGGTTTTTGATTTTAAAATCCTTTCTCCCATTATAATTAATATTCGGTTTTAGCAGTGTGATTTCAGTGTAAAATCAGCTTATCTTTCAGGCTGGCATGGATTAGGAATCTTGTTTTGATAAACAGTCTACAGACCTGAGCAATCATAGGGCTTACATGTCAACTTTGAAATAAGGACATGTAAAAGTAAATGGACTTGACCGAGTTTTGCTGGGAACAGATATACAGAGCCACACCATACAGGAAGCTCAGGCTGTAGCTGTGGCTTGGTACATCCACATGAAATCACTTGTTCCATTTCAAGCAGTAATTTACTCATCTTCCTAGGTATATGCGCTAAAATTTTTAAAAATTTTTTCTAAACTTTTTTTTTTTTTTTACTACTTGTGCTGTTGGTATCATTTCAGATAAAGGATTGTACTTAAAATAGTTTAGAAAATTAAATGTTGTGATCAATGATATAAGAACTTATTTAGGGACAAATTTGTTTTACAAATAAGACAAGCTTTTTTCCCTCATTCAACAAGTTTGCTGCTAATGCACAGAATTCTTTGTACCAAGTGAAAAACAAACCAAAGCATATTTTAATGACAACAATTCTGTGAAGTGTTCACATGACAAGAACCTTTTCTTGAAATCAATGACAGTTCTTTTCATAACCCTTCTTAGTATTGGTTTAGTAAAAATAGACAGTCATTATTGCAATATGCCATTGGAATTTGTAGATACTATGAGGTCATCTTGTCTATAGCAGACAAGAGAATCCTGTGCATTTTAAGTACACATTGGTATTTCTGTGATCACTGAGGAGTCAGGAACAGCATTAAACCTGAGTTTCCCGTGCCACTGCCATCATCTCTGTAAATGCAGATGTCTCCTCGAGAACTTGCAGGAGTTGTGAATGACAGTCACTTTTATTTTCATGTTGGCTGTAGGTTTGCTTGTACAATTTTCATCACAATTCATTCTTCATGTTAGATAGTTTGTTCAGATAGTCTAAGTTACTATGATAGAAGGTAAGAATGAGTTAGAAATCCCCAAAAGTGATCAATGCTGTTGGCCTTGTCCTAGTCAGTGTGTGTCTGGTGAGTGTGTCATTGCTAAGGAGCATTCAGTGCTAGCAGAGGGTATTGCAGATATGGGTACAGTGGAGTGCAAAATCAGGATGCTTCTAGAAATATATGAATTTAAGATGGACACAATGGAAATAGCCTAATGGTACTGAGATACTGCACTAGTATGAAATGTGATATTTTTCACTAATGCCCCCAAAAAGTTTAAAAGACCACAACATCAGCTTCAACCGGATTGAGACTGCCAAACCTATACTAGATTCTTTTGCTAGATGTGTCAGCTTTCTGTACTGCGATACCCAGCAGTCTACCCAGTTAGTTTTACTCTGCAGTGAAGGGAAGTTGATTATACTGAAAGTGGAGGTATGGCTCTAATAGTTCTGTCTCATTTCTTAAAGCACAGCTCAGTAACTGAACTCCACCCTGCCACAGGCTGTTGTAGGCAGATTGGTTTTCAAGCACACCATGGGATATTGGAATCAGTTATGCTCAAAGCCAGGACTGGTTGTGGGAGCTCTGGTGTGCTCTGGGGAAGCCAAAAGGCAGCTGTGTTCTGACCATGTAATCACAAGGCTATGACAGAGACTGAAATATTACTCAAGCCATTTGGGAACTTCTTCAATTTCCTTCTTCCCCACAGACTTGGGCTCTGCAGGCTTCCTATTTCTTTTATTAGTGCAGCTTTACTGTTCAAAGGCAACATAACTTGGGAAAGAGTAGGGATCATATTATTTTTAGCACATGGATAAATACACCTAGAAAAGAAAACTCAGTCATGCAAACCTAGCATGTACAAGAGTTATATGAATTACAATGACACGTGTAAAACTACATATTACTTGTTGGAAGAATCTAGAACTAACAAACTGTCATAAATAGCATGGTGTGTCCTATAGGTCATGGTGAGATACTTAATCCTGAAATCAATAAGAGGTAAATAAAATCTGCCAAATGTTTTCATTAAATTCAAAACTTTTCAAGTAAGAATTAACTAGATTTTTTAAACATTTATTTTCTGTGTGTAGTGCATCTAAAAATAAAGCCCACTTTCATTCTTTCAAGTTGAAATACATTCTAGGACCAGCACAAAAACTGGCACCAGGGTACACACAGCCTTGTGGGTCTAAGATAAGACCTGATTTAGTTCTTTTTAAACAGGAGACAGGGTTAATTTTGAAGTTGGGGAGTGTTGAAGAAACTCAATTCCCCTTTTTTTTCCCCCTTAAATGTTGTACATTTTAAGCACTTAAAAATCTTTATCATTCTAATGAAAATCTGTGATTACAGCTGTTGTTCATCTTTATTTCAAAGAAATGATTTTTCAGTTTCAAGGGTCACAGGTTAAGACATTTTTGGGGCTTTTTTTGTAATACAATCAGCACAACAAACACTGTGGTTTGACATCCACCTGTAAATAAAGGCTATGGCCAGTGCTAGCTGGGGGTCAGCTTTAGTCAAAGGTTTCCTGCAAACAAAATCAAATAAGCTCAAACTACCCAGGGAAGAAAGTGTAGGCTAATGTGGGAGTCATGACAAGTATTCTTGGCAAATTGTGACGTGTGCAGCAAGAACTGGAGGTTATTCAGAACTGCTAAGAGGGACCCTGAAAGAAGCCTGCTTGTACAGGTGCTAGATTTAGATTTAAGAAATAGGCTGTACAGTATCAAACCATATAAAAAGCTTAAAAAACACAATGAGAATATATTTTAAAAATTTTCTTCTATATTGTAAAAATTTTTAAATTAGGTCCAAACCACCATTAAAAAAGGTATGAAATGTGCAATTTTGCAAATGGAAACAAGAGGCAGAAGAAGGATTCCATAGGGGTTAATTAGAGTTGCTTTGTGATTTCTTTGTTTCCAGTACCTTCATATACCCAGTAATCACACAGACCTCAGAGCAGTTCTCTTCAGGCAAGTAGGACATGAGCTAAAAGTATCATCACTGATTTCAGTAGGGAAGATTGGCTGCAACAAGGAGTAAAAAGCTATTTTAAGAGACAAATGTACAGTACAATCTATTTATGTAAATACTTGGAAAACTCAGGAACAAAATTGTTTCCTAAGTACAGAGCTGTGAAATCAGTGTGCCATATGGAGCTATAATATATGGCAGAATATTTTAAAATCCTAAACCTTCTTGAAAGAAAACTGTTGTAAAAGTCTGCATCTAGAATAAAACAACTCCTCGTTTGTGTTTTAACTGAAAGCTGCAAAGATATTTCCAAATGTGCTAAAATTAATATAGCTTGATATTGTTAAAAGGCAGTAACCCTTTTCATTTGTTTCTCACAAAGCACAGAGTGTGGAAATGATAATTAAAGGCAAGTGAAACAGATGGCTGTAACATAATTCATGAGTCTTAACGGGCACTTAACACTAACTCTACTTTCAATTTGACAAATACAATAAGACACCTATGTTGACATACATGTGGTGCACTTAACTACTTTTATTTATGCAAGTGAGGTATTAAAATTGTCTTGAAAAGCTTAATGAAGAGAAAATGGTATGAAGAAGAGAACAGTAGTCATTGCTTTCAGTGTTCAGTGATTAGTAGTTGTAGGGTTTTTTCTTCCACCATCCTATCTTATAATTTCCATGCAAAGTCTCCGTCTTACTCTTCCACTAGATAGGTAGCTTGGGAAGATTGGAAGAAATCCACCACTTTTTCAGCAAGAATTAATTATGAAGACTGGTTTTGTTTTTTGGAATGAAGTATAATAAGCTAAAAGTGTGTGCATCTCACACGCTGCATATGGTACACTTTTAATATATACACTGTCATTGTACACAGGCATTTTGTATATACACTGATACCACCTTCAGCAGGAAGTTAAAAGTCAATAGATAATGAACCTTGTGCTGTATCTTCCCTTCCTCTGACATAAATTTCACATGGGATCTCCTCCATCACCCTGTCTTCTATCCCCTGCTCGGGGCAGTCGTGAGCTTGCTTGAAAGTGTAAGTGCTTTTCTTGAATGTGCTGTTGAATGTTTTCATGGGCTGGGGCTGTGCGAAGTCATTGCGGAAGGGCAGTTCCATGGAGCTCAGGTTGGTCCTGCTCTGTTTGATATTGGAGGCCTGGGAGCCACAGTGGTGGTCGTGAATGCATCTGGAAGCTGTTGAAGGGCGGCGCAGCTTCTGATAGTTTTCGAGTTCCTCTGATAAATCTGCCAAATCTGCAGAAATTTCTTTGTCCCTTAGTGAGAACAGTTCATAGTGAGGAGGATCAAAAACTTCCTGGAAACCAGTTTTATTGAAGGCAGTCTTGCAAGCCATAACTTTTTTGCGAGGTTGCTTTACTTGCACGAGAATTGAAATGATGAGAAGAACTAACACTATCCCTGTTGTGATGCCGATGATTGTCCCATGGGTTTTGGTGATTTGTTCAAACAATCCAGTTTTTTTCTTTTCTGCAAAGAAAACATGATTATGACAAGACATTTATTAGTTTCTACACTTTTGATAATGTATTTAAACAAATCAAGACTGTATTGTGATTGCCATGCAAGTGATAAAATTGCTTAATGGGACTGGAGACTAGACCTGTATGACAATGGGATTTGTCTAATTCCCTGTCATTAGTGGCTACCATATGATAATTCAGTGGCAGGTGCAACTCTGTGAACCAGTGCTTCTGACTCAGCTGGGATAAGCCTTCCATCCCGAACCTTTACTGATGGTCTATATTCCTAAATCCATGAGCTAAATAGGCTTAAATTAACCTTAAATAGGTTAAATCCAGCTACAGATGATGTTTCTCTTACCATGGTTTGCTCCTGCTGGTGACATTCCCAGTGATGTCAGTAGAAGAAAACTTAGATTTAAAATTGTCTAGTTCTTCTTTAAAAGTGAAATATTATCAGATATAAGAATGACTGTACTATTTGTTTTCACATGTCTTGGAAATGTAATGCCTGTGTCTACTGTGTAAGTCTGTTATACCTAATTCATCACAGGGAGCTTTAGCAAAGCTTTATTCCAGTTCTTGACATCCAATAATGAAGTTACTTGGAAAAAAAAAAGGTGGGGGGATATACCAACCAACTCAAATCATCTGGCAATTTTGGCTAGTACTTCATGCGAAAACACACAAGATGGCAGCATCAGAACAAGATGGTTTTCCATATTTAAAATTCTTATTTGAAGATTAAAGTTTTACAGTTGGATTTCTGTTCCATTAATGTTCTTGTCCTCGGAGACTGAGAGATTTCTACACTGAAACATTGGCTAGTAGGAGAAAAGCATTTAAAACTATGAAGAAAATATAGTGGCCTAAATCTTGCATAACATTTTCAGCTATCTGGCTCCTGGCATCTGAATATGTGTGTTATGTACCTAAATACCACATGCACTGCATGGGGAGAGTTACACACTATCATGTGTTATTTGAAACAATCCTTATACTGAGCAGAGACTCCCAAGAAGTTGGCTAATAAGAAATTACATTTCTGCTTCAGAGCTTGGGCTGTTTCCTTTGAGCTACTTTTTACCTTTGAAGTGAAGGAAGATATCTCCCCTTGTCCTGCCTCTCTTAGGTCACAGTGGTGCCATCCATGGTGGGAGGTATGAATGTCACTGCTATGGCAGTTTTCTTGTCTGCATCTAGGTTTCTTAATTCTTGGCAGATATTTTAATCAAAAAGTTGTTTTGCAAAAGGCAATGTCTTTGCCAGTCTCTTAAAATAAATTGCACACAACTGACTTCTCTATCAATTTTTGTGTTACAGGGCTTAGGCATAAGTAGGTCACAATATGCTCAGATTTATGTAGCTATTGATATGGACTAAATGAGAACTCTGGGTACCTACAGGAACTGAGCACAATTGTGAGCAGCTCTCTTTTTAAGGCTAAGAATTGCTGATTTGGTTGCATCAGTCTTTCTTAGCTGGCAATGTGGATCTAGTCTTCCGCTGTCTCTTAATTTCTGCTGTGCAAGTATTACAGCAGAATTTAGATTGCATTCCACACAAAACACGATGGGTTGTTCAACATCAGATACAACAATTTACAAATACTGGGAAAGACACAGTTTTTATGGAATTAATTTTTTAATACTGCAGTACATAAGTGAAGTGTGGATTCTAGGGGAGAGTCTAGAAAGCAGTTGGTAAAGATGGGAAGGAGATCTAGAAATTAAATTTAAGAAGGAATAGTGAATATTATCAAAGGTAAGGATTGTTTAGAGGAAGCTTAGTTTTACATTGCAAACTTGGGAGTTATGGACCAGTTTTGTTGACTGGAAAACTTCCACAATATGCCTTACATTAGAATATCTATTAGTGGTGTGAATTTCTTTGTTTACCCAAAATGCAATTAAGAAGTAGGATTTTTTTAATGTTTATTTACTTAAAAAATGCAAGCAGGATTTTTGCATTGAAAAGAAATTTTCTTTCAAGGCTTTCTATAGAGAAAGTTTTGACCTTTTTTACATAGTTGGTTTCTCTTTGAAATGGAATACATATTTAAATATTACGGAGTTTTGTGTTCAGACCTATTGATGCCATTCTATTTGTCAAAAAACCCTAAGCAAACAAGTTCAAGGGTTTTTGTTCTATTGTTTTCTTTAGCAAGAAAAATTGTTGACCTTAGACTGGTTTTGTTCTAACACTGACAACTGAGCTGTTCTTGAAGCATGGGAGAATGACTGTGCTTTAACAGAATAACAATTTCTTCCAATTATGAGAATTTTTCCTACAAAGCCTGATATTGAAACAAGTCTTTACTGTAGTTGTGATGATTGCCCAACTCATGTTCTAGAAGCAGCAATTTACATGTGTCTGTATTCCATAAGTGTTTATTTCATGCTCCCTAACAAGTCTTCCTTCCTCCCATCGTTTCTCACACCATATACAGCAGTTGAATTTATCCTGAAATAGCCTGTGATTAACAACTCTAAACAAATATTTTAAAATTCTTTGAGGATTGTTGCTTCTATTTCAACCCTGAGAGGCTTTTTGTGCTTGAAGACTTTTCTGTGTTTTTTCAGCTCTTTATTTTTATCTCCAAAAGGTATTACCCATCCCTACAATCCTTGCTTCACTGAAGTTTAGAAATTGATAGGATGCAGCCTCAAAAATACTAAATTCTAGTTCTTATCAAGCTAATATATTTTTAAAATAGTGAAGTATATGCTGAAGAGGAAGACATTTAGCTAAAAACAGTAATATCAATATTCAGGATGCTTACATGCGTCCTGAGTTTAAATAAAAAATTTGGAACACCTTCCTGAGATTAGTAGAATAGCTGTCTTCAGCATATTTCCAGGAAAAAGACATTTCATGATTTTCTTGAAAGGCAAACTGACCAGCCTAGCTCATAAAGGCTGTGGTTTGCACTATATTCACCTCTGCAGTGATTCTCATCCCAGGGGTATGCACAGTTCTGAATGCCATTGCAGACTAAAGAATTATTGATGCACATGTTGCTATGGCAGAAGTAAGTGTTGCCTGAGCAGGGAGCTGCAGGAGAGAAGAGAAAGAAAACATTCAGAATGTTCAGTAATTGATGCCTTCCAATAAAACTATAAAGTTCCTATGTAATGGGTTTTTAACATGCATTCTTCCTCTCTGTTTCAAACACAATCACTTGTCTTGCATGTCACTATCTGATGCTTTCCTCTCTCTTCATGTGATTGCTTTCAGCGTATTGTCAATGCTACAAAACTGTTCTTGCTCCAAAGGGGTAGGTAGCAAATACAGACAGTCACAAAACACAGATGATGGAAGAAGGTTTTAGAATGTGTCTTTAAAAACTTCATACATAAAAATGGCATGCTCACTATCAATTCTATATTTATTCAGTGGAGCATATGCTGTGTAGATGTTGGGAAGCAGTCCCTGAACATCTGCATTTTAGAGCCCATTACTATCTGAAGGCAAATCAGATTTCAGCTTGTGGAGGACTATTTTAATAATTGCAAGAGATTTCGATAACTAGAGGCATCTAAGTCATTCCTGCTTGTGAATCAAAAGCTCCTAGAGTCTCTTATTAGAGCTAATGCAGGGATTGAGAGAGTGCAGTTTAGCTTTCTATGTATCTATCTATATATAGTGAGAAATTTGAAGAAAGAAGTTAACTAGAAGGCTGCCCCATGTTTTTGTATTTGTTACAGCTCCTTGACATAAGAAAAAAAGATATTCGAAAGCAGTAATAATTCTTTTCAGGGTGTTGTATCATTTACATGGGGAATTATTTATACATTCAGGGCACTGAACAAGAAATTGATTTTCCTTTTGTTTCAGTAATGTGGTATTTTTATGATGGAAATGTCTGCTATTAGTGGAGTCAGTTATATACTATACAGCAAAGATGTGTGATAGACATTCTACTGTTTGGTTTCACAGAAAGAATGTGTTCCTGAGCAGTCTGGATTAGAGCAGAGGGAATGACTGCTCCTGAACACTGCATTTCTCACTTAGTCATTCTGTTAGGCTTGAGAATCTCAATGACAAAACCAGGAGTTATGCCTAAGAAAAAATAAACATTCAAACCTTTAATTCTGATTTTGCATTCCTAAATTAAATATGTATTGTCTTCCCATGGCTTACTCCACTGAAGTTGGGTGACCTACACTCACTGGTTTTAAGCTTTTGTTATTTGCTGTTACTGCTTAACCATGGCAATCTGGCAAGAAGTTCCATACAAGAACTGCTTTAATTGTAGTGCAAGTATGAATACAGAAGACAGAGTGTATTTTGAAACAGTTTATCTATGTCATCTCAGTGCTTAAAAATGTAACTATCACATCACTTCCTCGCTCAAGTGAGTTGAGAATTTAATTGGTTGGAGAGTAGACCTAGTCTGAAGAACACTACTTTAAACCCTCTGGAAGGTTAAGATCAGTCCCATTCTGTCAGTTATGCCATAATGTAAACATATTCCCTTTCTCATTTCCCTGAACAAGTGAAGTTTTTTTACAGTTCTGTATTTGGGTGATGCATTCTGCTGTTGCTTCTCCATCTCCCACCACAGTCTCTATTTTACATGTTTCTGTAGTCCCTTTAAATTTTTGTGGGTGTGGCTTTTGGTCACAGTTCATGGACTTATTTTTTTTTGTTGGTTATTTGGGGAGTTTGAAGTTTAAAAGTCACAATGGTTGATAAATTCCAGCCTAGGACTTCAAGGACATAGCTGGACCCTTCTCATAACAGCTGCCCAAAAGTGGTGCAATGCTCACAGTGCTCCTTGTATCCAGCATTACTCATCTATTGAATCAAGCCAGGAATCAAATACATTGATTTTTCACACTGCTGTTAGCTGAATTACTTAGTCAAATCTGCAAGCAGCGCTAGGTGTGTGTTAGGTGACTGTCATGCACTATTAGTTCATTTATGGAAATTTCCAGAAATATTGATCATTTTCATGGTTGGCTTCATATAATTGCAAATCATTAGCAAGGTAGAAGAGAAAAATAGCTTAACAATCTGAAAATAAGATAGGTTCAGATTCACTTTTTTCAGTTAGAAAAATTGCTTATGATTAGATGATATAAAAATACTTGAAATGCTTTTCAGCCACATACTTTTCAATGACCCTATCCAAGGAAGGCAGTATCTCAGGTAAATAACAATAACCACATACCTTTGTAAATGTTCTTCTGCCAGTGACTTTTGAGTTGCTTTAAACTCATAAATTTGGAAAGTTATCTACCTTTAAGAGTACTTAGTGTTTCAACTTGTTGCATTAAAAACCCCCCACAACCCCTCCAAAAAATCCAAACTCAACAACAACAAAAAACCCACTCCAATAATTATAATATAAATAGGTAATTTCTCTGGCAAAGGTCATACCATTTTCTAAACTGAAAGCTAGAATAACTTGCACTATCACCAATGTTAATAATTATATTGAAATAAAAGCCTAGTGGAAAAGCAGTTATCAATTTTTGCAAGCTGTACTTAAAACTGACATTTATTTAACTTCTCAATATCTAAAGCTTATTAAATGCTTCTTGTAGGTTAAGCAATCAACTAGCTTGAAACATGCAACTGTTCCTTACTACCATGTACTCAAAGTAAGCCAGAAGCTATTTCTCTTATACGTATCTGTTACTTTAGAAAGGTTGTTTTAAAAAAGTAGCTTTTCTCCTATGTGAAAATTTACTGTGTTATGGAACAAAACATAAAATCTACCTGTTAACCGGTAACCTGAAATTTCCTGCAAGGTAGTGACCAGGATCTCATTCAGGACTGGCTACAGACACGATCTGTCAGAAAAGTTATTTTTTTGTCAGCAGATCTGTGCTATTTATTCTTCAAGCAGAACTTTTTGAAAACCTTTAGCACAAGTATAGGTCTGACTTCCTGAAATGGGAACATTTCATTCAGCTCTCTCCATGTATCTCAGATCTGCTCTGCAGTTCTGAACTCAGCCTGCTTTAGTGCCATGTAAATGGCACTGCAGTGGCTCTGCAATGTGGATAGTATTGTCCTCTATAATTATGTGAGGCAACAAAATTCCATTCAGGTACAATACCCTTAGAAGAAAAAAATCACAAAAAACCTGCTTTCAAGAAACATCTTAATTTACAATGAGAATAAAGACTATCTCTAAACCAGGCTATGGAATCCAAACAAAAATCTAGATGCCATTTACAACTCTGCTTTAATTACAGGCTTCTTGAATAAACTTGAATTTAACTGCTTATCTATGGTTGTGCAACACCACAGGGCTTTGCTAAGGGAGCACATGTGGGGTCCATTGAAGCCAAATGCAGCTGAGGATAAGAGAGCAGCCTGGCTGGAGGGAGTGTAGCTCCAGACCCACAACTGAAGATAGAGCTGTGTGTAGGAAGGAGAGTGACACTTTACAGGGTCAGGCATGTTTTCTGCTCTTCTGAACACCCACAGTGGCCCTAAGAAGAGCCTGTTGTGGTGTCTGGCAGGGAACTGGGGTCTAGTGGGAGAGCATGCTTCAGTCCCACTGCTGCCTTTTTGCAATAAGTCTCTGCTCATTTGTAGGGAAGGATGTCTCTTTGTGAGAAAGATGTAGCCTAAGGCGGTAGTGCTGAATTCAAATGGAAAATAAACCTTTTAAGAATGGAGGAAAGCTTTTCTTCAGGAACCATGTTAAAAATCTAATAAAGCAATTATCTAATTTACCTGCTCATATGTGAAGGAAACAGACACAACCTTTTTCATGTATTCCTGCTGCTTAATATACAGCTGATGCTTTCTCTAAAATACTTGAAGTATCCCAGTACCAGGAGAATTGGCACTTTTAGATCTACTTACGATCCACAAAGGAGGTGAAAAGCATTCTGAACCTGCTCAGTCTGCTGCCTTCATCCGCCCACATCCGCACCACCCCTGTCCCTGTCTGCAGCGTGACATCGTTGGCCACCGTGCTGCAGAACTTGGCCTTCAGGTTTTCAATGGAACTGCTCCCATCATACACAGCAACAAAGTTCCTTTTGCATTCATTGGAATGCTCCATTTGATAGTCCAGAAATCGCATATAGATCTGTTAGAAAAAAGGGAATCAATGCCTTTAGGAGAAGAAATACAGAGAGGAGAGTTTTCTTTCTTAGCAAATCTTGAATAAGATTTTTTTCCCTTACACATAAATGTAATTCCCAATTCACAACACTTTTAAACTTAGATTTTCTCATTAGATGTCCATGTGGAGCATTACCTGATGTTTGTCTTGGGTATCTGTTTCACTTCTCCCTGTTCCCTAAA
Source organism: Irena cyanogastra (assembly GCA_013397155.1). Classification (NCBI taxonomy): domain Eukaryota; kingdom Metazoa; phylum Chordata; class Aves; order Passeriformes; family Irenidae; genus Irena; species Irena cyanogastra. The sequence continues at coordinate 222,950 of VWZV01017074.1, read as the reverse complement.
ACAGGGAGAAGTAAATTTAAAAGTTTTAAGTAAATTTAAAGATTTACTTTTGATTTATTTCTGTTCCCTTTGGAAAAACACTGCAAAGCAAGACACTTGGTGAAGAAAACCACAAGAAGCTCTGCTAAATGTGAAGTCTGTTTCTCTAGAAGAGATATGTACTGAAATAATTTTTACACTATTTTGACTGTTCTCTTTCCTTTCTTTCTAATTCATAAAAACAATGTTAAAATATAGGGGAAGAAATCTAGTCAGAAAAGCTCTAAAGTAAAATAAGGAAATTAAAATTTATTGCTTCAGAATGAAAGCTAATTACTGAACCATAGCTGTGATATGGAAGACACCAACCATGAAGTCAGGAGTAATTTGAATAAAAATGGAAACGAGAGAGAAGTAAGGTGGCTGTGTAGGAAGAATTAATGAATTTAAGCTAATCTTAATACTTCTAAAAGCAGAAATCTAATCCAAGAGAAGGCAGCACATGTATTAGAACACATGCAGCAAGAAAATTAGAAGACTGAGATGGTATTTAAAGAGCAAGTAAATAATTTATTTTGCTGGAGCAGGAAACTTGCGCAAGATTGTAATTGAGTTAAAATTACATTAACACATCAAAAGGCTTTTGAATTCTTCAATGGCTCCATTGGAATTCTCAAAATTCTTCTGAAAATTTTGAGATACGAAGCCAAGTCAAGCATGCTGCAAAGGCCATTTTAGACGTTAGCAATTCTTAGGTAGCCACTGTGTACCAGAGAAGCAATGTGCCCAGGTGGAGGCTGAGGTGCTGCTCCCTGTCCACCGGCTCTGCTCCGTGTTGCTGGGCTCAGCCCAGCCGCTCCCCACCTCCTGTGCCCCTGCCAGGGAAGCTGCAGAGCTCCTGCACGTCAGGGCTTTATGCATCTGCCTAAGGACTCTGGTGCTCAGGTGGCGTGCAGGAGGCTCAGGGTAGATGAATCCCATGCCTGGGCTCTAGAACCCAGTTTGCTGCCCCTTTGCCATAGCTTGCTACCAACTACCTCTGAGAGACAAAACAAGATATTCCCCTCCCACTCCTACTCTTATCAGGCTTTATTAAAAACATGGTAAAAGAGAAAGGTGACACTTGTACCCCGTGGCTTTTCCTTTCCAGTGCTTCCAGAGGCAGGTTGGCCAGCACTGCCTTCCCTTGCACATTCTGTCTGAAAGTGCAGCCAGTGCCATATTAGCTCATGCTTCACATCACTATTTTGTACAAGATTTTCAGCATATGTATTTTCTATTTTCTTCTATTTTCTTTTTTTTTTTCCTTCGCTGATTTTGTTAAGATTTACTGCTGGAAATTCTCAGCTACATTGAGAAACTGTTCTCCATTGATGACTTATCTCAAAATCATGGATGTGAGCTGCAATTGCTAGTATTGGGGCTGAGAGATGGTATTTTCCTTTAATGATTTACTTTATATATCTGCTACAAAATTACAATGGAAACTAAAAATAATTTAGCACACTTTTAGTAGAGCTATTATTTGTATGATAACAAAGGAATAATCCCATTAAAAGTTCTCACCTCTCCACAAGCTCCTTTGGATTAATGTGTTAGGCAAGTATAAAGGGTCCTTACTCTTACATTATATTGATTATTCTGGTAATTTTATGAAATCTGGATGTAATTAATTATCTGCTATACACATTTTAAAGGTGCTTTCATTGCTGCACTTCTGTCAGTTTTAAAAGTTTATTTTTATTACAAAATCAAATCGATGAATTTAAAATTGTCTGTGCTTATTTTTCTCAAGAGACTGCACTGTATCAGATCTAATGGATTTTATCATCATAATTCTGCCTGAATAGAAGCTTGAGAAACCACTGTCAGAACACTAAGAATTATTTTTCTGTAATGTTTTAAATCAATAATTTAGGATGATGATCTAATTTCAGGACTCACCCAACTATAACTCTGTCTTCTGGCAACATTCAATAATTTATTAAAATACTTAAGCACAAGACCTGGTGCACTCAAGTGGCAATGTAGAGAGAAAATGGGTTTGTTATTGTTTCTGGAAGAACTGCGTCTATTACTTAGACTAGTATAGGGCTCTTGGGAACTGATTCGCTTCCTCAAAGGCTCAAATATATTAATGGACTTTTAATTTCTTTCATGTCTTGTCCTCTTATTATCATCTTTTTGGTTACTGTTTTAGAATGCACTTGCAAGGTGCTTAACAGGGCTGGTTAGTTAACTGTTAGGAGTGTGTAAGAAGGCAGAGGGAAGATTTGTTATCTTGGCAGCTACTGCTTCAAAGTATTTTTTAACTTTTATGTATGCACAAGCAGAAGCAAAATTAAAGATGTGTATGCTATATGAAGAAAAGTATATGCTCTTCTGTGCAATGTATTTAACACATATGATTCTGAAACGAATATGATTCAGGCTTTAGCTATTGTATTTCGGAGTTGCGAATAGGATTTTATCCTGATGTCTGCCTAACAATGTAAAGCCTTTCCATTTAGCTCAGACTGCTGATGAAAGTGGGTTTTAAGGTGCTGGATTCTGAATTAGATGGGAGTAGCAGGCACATGTTCTGTTGACTTTGAGCATAACCAAATTCTCCAATGGAACCACTGGAGGCAAACCACTAAGTTTTGGCAGTGAGCTATAATGGAAATTACTGAAGATGTCAGCCAGCATTTTTGCCTGCAGTCTTCCAATAAAACCAGGATCCAAGTCAAATGCCCCTGAAAATTGTTGCTTAAACAGTTCTCACAGTTATTTGGTATGTGAAGCTTCAAATAATAGGATGCCAGCATTATGGACTTGTATAAATTTATCTTCAGAAACAATTCTCTCTGGATTTCCTAAGCCACTGCTACATGACTCATTTCAGTGAAGTACAACATTATGCAAATCACACTTAGCGACCATTACCTGTTGCTACTGTCACAGAATCCCATTATATACTGAATTATATGAACAAAACCCACCTTAGCATTTGGAGTGGCTTTAATTGTCCAGATACAGTCAACTGCTTGTCCTGGTTTTGTTTTTCCTTCTTGTTCTACTTGACTGGAACGTACTATTCCATCAGCTCCTGAGAGCTCAAATTGACAGTCTAGGGAGAAGATAGACCTTGCTGTCAAATGCAATATGACATTAATTTAAAATTTCATGTATAAAGAAGTTGTTACTGTAATACCATACCTGGGATGGGATTTAAAATACCTCCTAGGTAAGTGAAGTCAGGATCTGTAATAGAAAGAAGTCATGAATCACAAGGGCTATCAGTGCTTGAGAATCACTTTGAGCTTTAGTATTATCTGCAGATTATGTCCATTTTTTATTATGTCACCAAAAAAATTGCCAGAAAGTTTACTGAATCAATTGGAGCATATAGAGACAAAGTTTTTTTACATGAGGACATTACTCCACAAAGATTGACCTTATCTGTAAAAGGTAATTCTATCCTGACAGCTCAGATTTCTAGCATAACACCAAAAATTACTATTCAGTATTTTGTTCCTACATTATATTCTGAATTTAACTGTGTCAGTTTTCACTGAAACTGCTGGAGTTCCACAAGAATACAGGGGATCTTTCTCTGTGCAAAAAGCTTATTAGATTTATTTTATCAGACTGCTGTCTATGTAGTTCTGAACAATTTGAACTGAGCTTAGCAAAATATATTGACACTTTGAAATTGCTAACTGCTCTTAAAAAAGCAGGTGAAGAAGGCTGTTCAGTCCTAAAGGTACCTTTCCCTGGGTTATCTGTGTATCATATTAGGCCACGTAGAACAGCTGTAGACATGGTTCATGTTGTTCTGTGCAAAGGAAGCACTAGTTCATGCAAAAGTGCACACTGGTTTGGTACAAAGTTCTTTTCCAAATGAAGGTCCAGAGTTTGGTTTTTTTTCTGTGATCCTGTAAATTGTTTTTTCTGTATAGGAAGTTTACCACTTCCCCTAGAATGCCTCAGTCCTGAGCTTAAGACTCAGCACAGTTCAGAATATGCTTTCTTTGCCCTCCTCTTTTTATTTACCTATAGTGAAAACCTGTGATCTATATGCAAAATTCTGCAAGATTTTCAACCTTTTTTGTAAGCTGATTTTTTTATGAAGCAGGAGTATGTGCATATGTTCCCTTTAATTTTCACAACCATAAAATATTTTACCACACTTCATATAAACAAAGAGAAAGGAAAAGAAAAATATCAGTCCTTCAGTTGTTGTAATCTATTGTGAAAATAATATACAGTTTAAATGTATATTAAAAGTTCCAGCCTGCAACTATGGTAATTTAGTTTTGAAAGTGATGTTGATGAAATGGCTTTGAAATGGACTTGGCAAAATGCATAAGTACTGTTCCTGTGAAAACATTTTATCATGTAATTCCCAATGGTCTGGTCACCATGTTAATCTGAAGTTTCTGAGTCTAAATCCCTAAGCAGTAATATATAATCATGAATTGTGTTTTCATGTGCTCTAGGGGTAAAGATAACATTAAGAAGTTATGTTTGTATATACATTTATCGAAGTAGTAGAGCTGACACTTGTATATTGCCTTTTGTCCCAAAGGACAATAAAATGCTGATAACTACACGTGTAGTGTCTATGAAGTACAATAGTCAAGCATTGCACAAGGACATCAGGTCAAATTTTCATGTAAGAAGGATGTCCTGCCAGGTTTAAGTAGCTCCACAGAGCAGATGTAATTTTTGTTCGTCCAAAGGCACTGTCAGCACATTGTCCTCTCCTTTGCACCTGTGAACTACACAGCACTTTGAGCAAAGAGCAGCTCTGTTGTATGAGCCCAAGGGCTGAGGGAATCCAGTTATACTGAGAGCTCGTGCTTAGACTGTGCAGATACTTGGTCTGGGTTTTCAGAATGGAGATTTAAAATGTTTTGCATCTGGCTGGAGTACTATCGTAAAGTTGCTTTAGGTGTTTTTGTCCAGTGCCCTACACTTCTAGAAGAGAGGCTGGTGAAGAGGCAGCTCTTTGTGTAAGTTGTCTTTCCTTTCCTACCACTGGTGAAACTGGTACAAGCAGAGAAATAAAGAAGGGCGCTGCTGAAGACTTCAGCATGAACAAACTCAACTGTCTTCCTCACTAGCAAACTACAGACCTGTAATTTCCTTCAGTCAAGATTCCCCAAGTGTTTTTAGCCACATGCCCTGTAGGATTAGCACGACTGAGACTGTGGCTATTACGTTGTCACTGTGGCTCCCTAAGTGCTCATGTTGAAATGCAGCTCTAGGTTGAGAGGACAAACACACCCACAGAGTTCAATGGGAGCAGATAGTCATTAACTCAGTCAGAAATTTAGACATCTTTACCTGGTATAAATGAGTACTTTGCTTGAAATCCCTTTCCTTCCAGCTCCTCATCAGAAATAAACTTGATCCACATAAATCTCCCTGTTGATCTAATTAGTGCAGGACTTTTCAGACCACAGTAACGATTAATGAGAGGGGAGAACCCAAAAGGTCCATCTCGAACCTCCAGGTGATCAAACCGACATTCAAATGAGGGTTCTATGTAATAAGGTTCATCAAAGGTCAACTCAATTCTTTGTCGTGGAGCAGCTAGACATAAAAAAAATTGAGCAAAAGAGTAAGATCTTGTTAAAATACACAAAGACATGAAGTAATGAAGAGACAGGCCTCCAAAACAGCAAGCTAAAAAAGAAACTGGAAACTTCTAAAAACACATCTACAGTTTGCTATTAAAAATTTTAAAATTATTTTCTAAAAGATACTTTTGCAAAGAATCGTACAAAATTTGCTTGCTGATCTTAATTGTTGAAAATTCAGAAATCACATTAATTTAATGCAGCACATATAACAGATATTAACATATATACAAAGGTATTCAAACAAGGTTAAATATTAAGATATAAATTAAAATAAATGTTCTGTGAAAGCAAAATACATAAAAAAGGACAAAACACTGAGCTATGCAGAAAAGAATGGAAAAGAGAAAGATGGGAAGAACTACTCACTATTTCTTAGATATAAAGTCCAAATTTGTCCAAGATCTTTTCAGAGAAGACATCTTTTATTAGAATATTCAGAGAAGTGTAAGTGCTTTATATATATCAATAATATGCAGGTGGCTACAGATGTTGGTGAGTGTGAGCCTGTGGCAGCCTAACATCAGGATTCAGATCAGAGCCCTAAATCCTGTCTCTCACATCCATGGTTTGGATCCCAAGACTTTCTCCTGTATGAATGGCTCTAGTGTTCTCGTTCTTGGCATCGGCTGCGCTACGGGAACTTGCCGATGCTGGCTGGGATCTGGAGTGGCAGCACTGAAGAGTCCCACGCTGCCTGCTTTCCCTGAATGCCGAAAGGATTTACTCTGGCACCTCCAACCCTCCTGTCAGGCCTTCTGCCTCACTCACAAGAGCTACATGCATTTGGAGCTGCTGTGAATGCTGGCAGTGGTCTGCATGAAGGAGCAGATCTTGGCTAGAAATTCTGGAGGGCCTTGGCCCCACTCAGGCACCCACAGTGTTTGTTCTGTGGAAGGACTGAGGAGAGCTGGAAGCTGCTCCTGTGCCCCAGCCCTGCAGCAGGACAGGCTGGCCGCTCCCTGGGGCACTTCTGGGCAGGCAAGGTGCAAAACCAAGAGCAAGCAAAAATGAGGGGCCAGTGAACTACTACTGTGCTGTACAAATAAAAACTCACCAAACCTCATTACTTGAAATATTTCAATTAATTGATATCAATCTGATGATTAGGCTGACTAATATTTTTAGCTGACTTCAGTGGGTTTCGGGTGCATTCTTATAAGAGGAAAAATAATTGGAGTGTCTCAAGTCTTGCAGCCTTTATTTAAGTTATTCTCATTGGGATATGGTTTTATTCTAGTTAATGACATTTCTTTGTCCTCATCACATTATTTTAATAGTGACCTCAGCAGTGCTAACAAATCTCTGTATTTTTAGTACAGTGCTATGGTAGCCAGATTTATCTTTTTTATTAATGAAGTACAGCATAAAGGTTTTCTGCTGGTGAGATAGAACATTACAGCATGGTATGAAATAGCCTTCATCTTTTACAATCTATTATCAGTGATATTAAGGTAACAAGCTACAATTTTTATCTTACTAATTCCATATCTTCATAGATTACAGTAGATATGCTGCTCCTTTTCCTGGCTATGAAGATATGTCATATTTTACATTGTTAATTTCTTAATGTTTGCATGTCTTATTTATTTGTTGTTATTACTTGAGAGAGAAAATTTAGCTTCTTCTTCAAGTAAATGACTGCAGAATTCATTATATTACCAGTATGGCCATGTAATACTTTACAGCAATGTAAGATGAGTTTTAACAGTTCAAGATTTTCTATTTAACAGTGAGATTACAGCAAAACAAAACAGAAATGAAGCATGTACCTTCTAAGATATAGATGCACTCTTGATTGGGTGGGTACATGTTTGGGTAGTTTGGTGAAGCAAAATGTCCTCCATTACTGGTCCGGACCCAGTTGTCACACTGAGTGGGAGGAATGCGATTCACTCCAATATTTTGCCCACCTTAAGCAAAAAAAAAAGGTGATGAAATAAGTTTCTTCTGCAGGCATGCAGATGAAGTAAAATTCTGGCATGAGACATAGCCTATAAAGAAGAAAGTAATTTATTTTGGTTTTTATTTTGGTTGCAAGACCTCTTGAAAGGCATTCATTAATATCTAAGAAAATCTTATATTTAATTTTGTGGTGGAGTATATCCTAAAGAAATCACAGATTTTGAATATCAAATATATCCAGAGATCCTTGGAATTTTTTTTTTTTACCCAACTCAGTTCAGGTTTTTGATACTCTTCTTTCAAAGTGAAATAGTCGCAGTGACTGCCAATACCATTATTTTGTGGGTTATGTCTCTGTTCCTATGTAAATAAATATAATCAGAAATATTTGTCAGCTTTCATTGGTTTTAACCCTGATTCCAGAATATGCTAAGGTGGGATATCTATTTACAGTAATTTGTTGGAATACAGGATGTTTGTAACAGAATGAATTTCAATATGCAAATACACTAAACGCAGCAATGGTAGTTAATAAAATTCCTAGACTGCCCTGGTAGCTAAGGGTGTCATTTAGGATCAAAGCTCCTCTTCTGGATGTACAGGGAAGTGTGTTCTGTGACTGAGATTATGCAGTTTAGTAAGGTAATTCTTCATGCTGGATCATTCACAAAGCTTGGTTCAGATTTCCTCATCCACGGAGAACAGGTTGGGAATAGTGTGACCTCTGACATTCTTAAGTACCTTTGGCCCTTCTCCTTGGTATCCACTGAATTGGAGAGAGTAAGACACAGGATATGTATTTTCTGCTAGATATTTCCTAAATCTCACAGGGTATTCTCATAGTGTTATTTATATTTACACAGTTTTAATTTGCAGACCTGTGAGAGGACATCCATGCTGGTAGAGGTCTTAGATGCCTCCAGTAAATTACATCACCTTTCACTGGTATCTTGACAACTTTTTGATTTATGGGGGTGAAAACTCTCTCTCCTGCAGAAATTTTCCAAGGAAATTCTGTAGGTGGTAGTTCAAGGAACTCTTCTCTCTTAAGTGTGGGTAATCCCACATATGAAAAAATAAGGTTTGTGAAATTGATTCCTTCCCCACTCAGCAAGCTTCAAAAATGTTTGTGGGTGGACTATTTGAAAAGCTTGTTGTCAGATACAGAAAACATGAATCTCTGTGGTGGTTTCTTTCCCACCTCTAACATCTAAAACTGTAGAACTTTACCTGGGAAAGTGAAACTTCCATGTTCTTTGTGACTGCATGGCTTTGTTCATTTGGAAGCTAATGCAGCAAATGGGGGAAAATGGAAAATACCGCAATTCATACTGGTAATTCAAGAGCTATTCATGTCTGAATGCAAACATTTCTTTTCACTTATATTGCTCAATTAGAAGTTATAAAACTGTTCCATTTTTTGAGAGAAAATCATCAAACTAAAATTGTACCTTGTGTCTTCTGTGCAACGGCAATGCCTTCCACTACCAGGACTGTTACAAGCAACACTGATGAGAGAAATTGGACAGGAAAAAAAATCAGTAATTCTTCAAAGTTGTAGACCATTTTCTGCAGTCCCAGTTCATGCAAAATCCTGGCATCACTGACCAAAACAACTCAGAACAAACAAAAATGTGAATTATGAAACCAGTGCAGTCTATCTGCACTGCTGGTCCTTCTTCCAGGCTCCTCAAGAAAGTGTGTATGAGAACAGCAATTCATTGTTTGAGGGGACTTTTAAGAATATTTTGTAGAGTTGACATGGTATCTGTTGTCTATAAAACTTTTATATCCTGAAACAAAATGTTTCACTGCTATAATGAATCATATTTATCCTAAAACTCTATTTGCATATTGTGTGCAAAAGACTTCTCCAGCTTCCAAGAAATTAATCTGGACCAGAGGAGACACTGCATGGTCTTAACCCCTCCATAGATTTCACGGATTTGTGCTTGCGAAACTGGTCGTTGTGATGCTGCTACACAATACCAGTGATTTCTGCAAATGATGGGGCAGTAGAAAATGGGCAGATGCAAGTTCTGGAGATGGAGAGCCTCCCTCTTTCTTTCCTTCTTTTTTGGCTGTTTTATTTTTGGCCTTTCCCTTACATTTACACATTCCCTGCACCCAAGAAGCATCCATATGAACAGCACATATGAAAAACTCCCTATTCCACAGTCCATCAGCAATTTTAAAGCAGCCTTAACATTCAGATTTTCCTAAAATGATTTGTCAGCTTCATCACTTCAAATTGTTTGAGATTACCAGAAGGGGGAAAGAGAATGAAGTAAACTAATATGCCACTCTTCAAATCTTTCATTTGCTTCCATCTGGACTATCTCAGAAATTCTGGCCACATCTCTTACAGAACTAGCTACGCAGGCTGAGGGAAGACAGGATACAGGTTACAAAACCACAAGTGTCATTGAGATTAAGAACTGAGCAACTACTGCTTGTCATTTCCAGGAGAGAAGCAGGGGGTGTCAGACAAAGTGAGCAGGTGGTGTGTTCAAATTAAACAAAGATTTTTCTTTCTTTT
>VWZV01017074.1:120924-212892 GCA_013397155.1 Irena cyanogastra | reverse complement strand
TTTTTTTTTTTTTTTTTGTAATGCACATAATTCATAGTGCATCCTTGAGGCAGAAAATTCCTTAAGCCATAAGTTGTTGGAAGTCTGGGATGTATTTGGGGCAAATATAATTTCCTCTACTTTTATACTCGTTCTGCTTTTATATCTCTGTAAAAGAAGATACTATGCAAGATAGACCTTTGATGTGACCTGGTATGGCCCTTCCTCTGTTCTTACTCTACTTGTCAGACAGGCATGGCCTCAGCACTGCAGGGCAAAAAGGAGATTTCAGCAGGAATTTTATTGTCACATTCAAGAAATTAATTTTATTTTCCCGGCCTTCCTGCCTTGTTGCTCAGGCATTGTAGTGGCTCAGTTGAAATAGCATTTATTCTGTCTGTGGTTTTCCCTGTGCTGCTGTTGGACTTTGAGCCCTCTGGAGTTCCAGAGTGAGCATGCACTGACTGTGAACCACAGTGATCATGACTCAACTCATCCAGATGCTCCTCTAACACTGGCATGGATATATTACCTTGGGAAAAGATTAAAGGAATCAAAGTCTGCTCCTGAAAGTGTCCATCTAGCATTTATGTTTTATTTTCTATGTTTCTGCTGCCTTTTCTTCTCTCTACCCATACTGAAGTAGACTGTATTTCATTCTGAAACTTTCCTCACCAACAACTGCTTTTTCCTGTGTAAGTCGGGTTCATAACTGTGGGTGTTTTCTAAAATACCATATGGGTCTTGCAAACAAGTGCTATGTTCTTAGAAGCTTCTTTGATTTTTAGGGATGGATTATGGTAGAGTAGGTGAAGATTTAAGTAGTTTTTCAATTTCCATCTTTGCAATAATTCTGCATTTTCATCAATATTAATATACTTAAAAATATACTGTCATTATCCAAATACAAAGCAGATGCTGCTAATCATTACTGACTCACCCTAGACTGAAAATTCCTCCTTCAGAAGAAAGTATCTAGCATCCATTACTGGTATTCAGTTATGGATGTTCACTAGTCTTTAAAGCAAATAAATATCCCATCTTTATTAACATATGATTGACATTAATTTTCAGCTGGTTTTAGTTTTTACTATTCCTTACATAGATGATATTATTTCAAAATTATTTACAGTTTATTTTTGCAGCTTCCCTGTTTAAACTGTATACTGAAAAATCTGAGTTTATGAGTTGCCTGAACTTACAATGCTTTTGTACTCCTGAGATCACTTCTTCCTAACAGAGGATCTTGACAGTGGTTATAAAGTTGTCAATCTCTTTTCTTTTTTTCTACATTGGTTTTGGTGCAACACTTCAATGTTGACTTTTATTGTTAAAGTAGAAGCAGTTTCCCCAATCCTGTGTAAATCATGTGTCAGTATGTTCTATTGAATTCACCTTTCTTAAAGATGTGGTATGCCCACCCTCTGTTTTGCAAGGACAGAGCAAGCTCTGTGTAACTTACGCTGCTTCTCAAAATGCAAAACAAGTTTCGACTTTTTTTCTTAAAGCAAACACACAGACAAATATGAGTGAAATTAACATGTGACTAAAAAAATGAATGCAAATAATCACTTTCAAGCAACAGTGAAAAATTGAGGGTTTGTTGGTTTGCTTTGGTTTTTATTTAGTACAGCTCTTTACTATGGCTACCACTGTACCAATACACTTTTTTCTTAAATTTCAGTATGCATCTACATTTATTTCAGTGAGTGTACTGATGAAAACAACATAAGAATAGATGTTCTGTTACACTAACCATTGATTTCCCTTCTTGCTGATGTGGATAAAGAAACAACCCCCCTAAAAGGACCTCAGGAAGCCTGATTGGCTTTCACTAGAGCTGTGCTGTTTCTATAAATAGGCTGGTGCCTGTATGTGTGTAAATGCAAACAAACAGTGCCTATTCCTTGCAGAGCAGCATGGATATGCAGGCAACTGCAGAAGATATGGGATGAATATTTGTCTTATTGTCTTCCTTTTGTCACATTATATGGATGACTGGGAGTAGTATGGGCCACCTTCTCTTTGTTCCCTGCCCTTTTCATCCTCCTCAGTTTTAATCTCTTACACCTCTTTCTTGCCCTTCCCTGGCAATGCCCATCCTTCTCATGCTCTCAACAACCCTTAGGATATATTCAGAGTAGCCCAGGCAGCAAACACGCCAGGGTCTTCCTTTGGCACTACTTTTGTCCTGGGTGACAGTATGATAAAGAAAAGAGGTGTCTCTGGCTAATGGTCTGGATGTGTGCTGTCTTCATCAGTGTGACGTTGCTGGCAAAAGGGTGGAGAGGACTCACCTGTTCCTCCTGAGGGTACTGGGCAGGATTGCCTGAGGTAGTATTGCCTTAAACTGAGTGCACTGACATGACACAGTATAATGTGGGAAAGCCAACAGGAGTTTAGGGGCTAAAAGGTCTATCAATATTCAGGATGAAAAGAAAAGGAAAAAAATAATCAGTCAAGATATTTTTAGACCTTTCAGGCTGTTCCCATTAACCCATTTTTGTGTGCATTTTAAAAACAACAAAGCAATCTCATGGTGTCCTAAATTCATGCTACTTCCTGGAAAAATAATTTCAAATCTCAAAGAGCAATTTGGACACTACAAATTGATAAGAAGGAAGATGCCTAGGGAAGAGACAAATCCTGGAAGCTGATGCAGTAGAGATCTAGTGCTGAACCACTGTCCTGGTACTGCAGCAGGGACACAGTCACAGAGATTAGAACAGACATGAGAGACTCAACCACTTTCACTAACAGTCTTGTAGCACTTCCAGAAGGATGAAGAATGATCTTGTTATTTCTAATAAACTGCAATTCAAATAGTTATTATGCACCTGAACTTACAATGGGACACAATATTCCTCTGCTCCTTTTTTCCTCTTTTAAAGTCTCTTACAGATCTCTCTGACATGACTATTCTTCAGTGTGGATGAAAGATAAGTCCAGGCTTAGCTCCATAGTCTATTATGATACAGGAAGCACAAGTAGTGAGTAAAAATGCCACTTGAACATGGCTTGCTGATGTAAGCAACAGCACAGTGCAGGATTTCATTGAATATCAAAGGGATTCAAGGGGAGAGCTGAGTGTTTTGTTTTTACTGGAGGAGTATGGTGAGAATTCTACCAGAGGACCCTGAGCTATGGGACACTGACCTTATGAACTTAGAGATAATTAGGTGATAAATGTAATAAAAGTTAGTGCTTCTGCACCTTACAGTGAGCTTCCACTTCATGATCTGTACCCTGCAGAAGAGGCCATCATAAAGCCAACAGCAGCATGGACACCAAGGCAGAGATCGAGGAGCTTCTTTTATTAATGAATCTGGTATTTGCTGCAGACTTGTATTCCATGAGTTATGGTGCACACTTCTGTACTACCATTTAAAGCTCAATAGTTTATACCTGTGTGAGCATGAACTAGGAATACAAAAAAAGCAGAAAGCTTCTGTCTGTTTTTAAAAGAATGGATTTTTCATTTTCTTCACTTCTTTGCATTAAATATTTTAGATCACATAGCCTGCAGACAGATGTATAAATTTTGAAAAGTGAAGACACTAAACATACAATGCAAATTCTTACTATTTTGTTGTTGAAGTAAACTTATGGAATACTATAAAAGAAGCTCATGAACTAGTGTAAGAAACTGCATTGTTTGCAGAAGTCAAGATGTTCTTTGTTGGCATTTCTTAATTTTTAAAAAATAAATCTAAGCTGAAAAAGAAAAAAGAAGGCGATTTCTGCACTGGAGTGTATATACAGAGAGGTTCACAAATGTGTGGCTCCTACTTCTCTTTAAAAATAAGAATAATACAGTTAGTTTTGCAGTAAATGGGTGCTCAACCCAATACTGAGAAATCAGCATGTTGCTTAGACAAACAAGTGCTTTAGGCTGCAAATCTGACATATGCTTGTACTTTATGGCAAAATGCATTCTTCAGATTTCATGGGATACAGTACAGATCTGAGCTCCCTGTGATACATCCTTCCCCTGCTCTTTCTGCATGCTCTAGGGATCTTCACACAGAGACAACAGACTCGATTTGCTGTGTGGCTCTGAGAGCAGTGTCTGTCTTCAGTGCTGACAATGGGGGATCTATGCATGCAGGGCAAGCTGAATATCAAACTGGGGAGCAGTCAGGCACAACTGAGAAACAGTGAAACATTCCACCATTTTTTAAAATAAAGACTTAAATCATTCAGAGTATTACACATTCTTAGTCTAGTGGTAGCCAGAATCCTAGGGATAAAGATGACAGACTTTGCTTAAAGCAGGATTCATTGGATCTCTGTGCTCTGCTCCTTGGATTAGGCAGCACCTTGTACACACATAGTCCAGATAGATGGTAATTGGCAACACACCATTTGCACATTGGCAAATCTTGCCAGGATGCCTGCTTCTTTTTGGCAGATACAGCCTGGAGTAACAAACGCTTGATCTTAATTATATACTCTGTTTTGCCTTATGGGAATGGTTCATTTTCTGTGTATTCTTCTTAAACCTAGCTCCTCATTTGCCGTGTGCTAAAATTAGCATTACGTTCAGCAACTGCTCATCACAGTATTTCATGTTTTATATCAATTTTTTACTCACGTGTCTAAACATTAATATTAGCTATTAATGTTGTGGGGACATTTATGATTATTATATCCTATCCTATTCTCTGGCCAACATTAATTACATGTTTTTGTTGCTTTTGAGGACTCTGATCAAGGATTAGTTGCTGCACAAATTCAAAGTGAGTGATTGACTGGTGAGTGGTTTTGTAAAGAACTTGTGCAATTTAGACAGACAGGTAAAGTGTCCAGACACTTTGGATTGCATGTAATTCTGTGTGGATGGTCACATCCTTTTCTTTCAAAAAGCTTATTAACTGCTTTTGGATTCAAGCCATTTTTAGCTCAGAAACACACACTGTAGATTTCAAGGAATGAGATTTTTTCTTTCTCTTTCTAGCATTTGCTCTGTTTGTTAACTGACAAAAGGAATACTGGATTGCATCTGTTGCTGCTGTATTTAAGGCTAAAAATTCTGTTGCTGAGGATGAAAGCAGGCAGTTTTTGAATCCCAAACATTTTTATAGTTCATAGTCTCTATACATTCCTTAATCTATTGTGGTCTCAACAGAACATTTGCAGATAGGTAAAATGAGTATCAAAGAGCAGTTAAGGTGGCTGCCTACAACTTAACTTATTAACAGCTCCAGTGGTTTCCTCATATTGGAACATACAGCAGGATTGCCACAGAATAAAGTATGGAGATGAAGGTGTGCATCAGGCAAGACATATTTTAGCTGATTTAAGTCTTACCCAGAGCATACTGCCAACACATTTTTAATCCTTCCCACAAAAGCTTGATAGCAGAAGTGTGCTTCACCAGCTATTAACAGTGACTCTGGTGCCTTCTAAGATCCAAATCTTGTTAGCCATTAACTGCCAGCAGGATATCTGAATGCACTCAGGTCTATTCTCAGATATAACAGTTTCATCTCACTCCAGCTGTTTCCAGTAGGGATTCCTCTCTTTAAGATTGCCAGAGAAACAAATTGGGACTCTATCTCTGCAGAGAAACCAGGTTAACTGATTCAGGAAGTAAGTGCAGTTCTCCAATGTCCCTTTGATAAAAATCATCTCCAGAACAATTCATGCTTGGATGGATCTGTGACAGAGTCCCCTCTAAGTCTGCTCAAAACATTTAACATTTCTGATCCTGTCCTCCATTAGAAATGTATAAGCAGCTGTGGGCTGCTTCATTTTACCAGTTGCTCCACATCCTGTTACTTATAATCCATCCCTGGGTCTGTCTGCCAGCAAAACTTCTGCTAGAAGAATGATAGCTTTCATTTTTAAAATGGGAACTTTCCTTTTTATATGGAAGAGCCTTTTTTTTTCATCTCCAAGCTGTGTGCAGCAAGAGACTGATGAGAAGCCTGCATGCGCAAACCATGTTGATGAGGGGTTTCAAAAACCTTAAAATATGTACACTGACTTCTAAGTTCAGATGATTTCCCTCTAGCTGACAGAGCTAATCCTGCTGCACATGACTATTCTGAATCCATCCTTCTCAGAAATAGCTTATTCCTAGAGAAATTGGATAGTGATACTTTTGACTTAAAAATTGATCAGATCATACCAGAGTTCTTTGTCTTCTCTTATTTATTACCAATATACTATATTTTCCAGTGGAAATATTTTCTGGAATGTCTATTACAAAATTAATATTTAAAGTTCTTTTCTGATATCTTCTTTCATGTCTGGCAACCATTTATGTACAGACTACAATTTTTTCTTCTCTAGCTTCTCACTCTCAGTCTGTTAAAAAGAGACTTAACTTTGTGTTCATCCATTTTATCATATGATAAAGAAGGAGCTTTTGTGAAGTGATTTCTTAACATGTTGGCCATCCGTTCCTGCTGCATAGTGGAGTCAGATTTGTAATAACAGAAAACTGAGTGAAGCACAAAGATAATCTAAAAGAAATGTGGATTTTTTTTCATTAGAAGTTACCTGCTGGTTTTTGTTGCAAAATTTACACTCCCCTAGCCCCATATCTTGCAGCATTTGAGGTGGCAGATGCCAGTCATACGCTGATAGAGGCAGCAAGCTGTTTAAAGGTAGCAAGCTGTTTAACTTGTCCTAGACTGTAAGTGCTTCATTAACTAAAAAAACCCAAATTGGAATGTACAAGGTAGACAAGCAACAAGCTTGTCTGCAGTGTTAGAGCCCCAACTTGAATCCAAGACACTAAAATTCTGCTTCAGTCCAGACAGGTTATACTCCTAGTGCTGGGTTTGTTTTGTATGTAAACTACACGTAGAGCATGTGCAATTAGCAGCTCTCTTCATTTCTCCAGTGAATTATGACTTTCTGACAGGTTCATAAATGATTAATAGCTTATAAAGTTTAACTTCAAGGGTAATTTTTCTGTCTAATCTCTCCCTGTGAATTAAATCTTAAGGAAGATGCTGAAAATCTTAACTTTTTCATTAGATAGGGATACATAATTTAGTAGCTCCTTTAGCTTCAATCCAGTGTCATTCTATACTCTGGCTACAGCCATACCTGAATTACACACTGAAATTTGCTATTAATATCAATATAATTGTAACTAACTTGTTCTGTAAAAATTCTAGCAGTCATGGTCAAGTATACCTTAGTAAAAAGAGGGAGGTCATGTATTTGAAGTTACGCTTCAGGGTGGTGCATTTTGAATATGAAGTTTGTATGTGTATCAAGAGCAAGGTGTAATACACACCACAAAAAACTCGCCCTGTTTTTACCACTGCAGCTTTTTGAATCCTGTTCTGCAGTTACTTGAGTTACTTCTGCTGAACTGCTTAGCACTGCAAGCAGTTAGGTGCTTCACTTTTTTTCAGTGCAGCAGAAAAGGTGGTAAGATAGATACTGTTTAAGTAAAAAATAATTTCTGACTTCTCTTGATACTGCCTTTATTAGGGTCACTGTAGCTTCTAGTCAGTACTTTGCTTTTGGCTTCAATGAACAAATCATGAAACTATTAGATTTCTGAATTACCTTTCTTTCTGCTTGCTTTCAGCTTTTCGTGGTATTATTACACCTTTTGGTTTTAGAAACAGGCAGCCATAATTTCTAGCTTTTGTGTGGAAGGAAGCATTACTTCCTAACACTACTTGTTTGTGAGAAATTAACTGTTAAAATCATGCCAAAATGCAAATGAGGAGCCAGAGCAGAATGGCAGGAAGTTAAATCATAGCAGCCCACATTCTTGCAGCCTGATGGAGTTGGAAATAATTCTGTAGTCCACTGAAAGGTTGGGAATGTAGCAGTAATTCGTTCTACCCCTGGCTGCTTGTTGAATTATTGGGTCAGAAGCTACAGAATTCTCTTTTTGGCTTTTTAAATTAATCCAATATATTAACTGAAATAGACCAAAACTAATGTAGAGGAAGGATTTAACTGACAGCTTGTACAGATTTTTAAAGCAAGTAACAGCATAAGGAAATGAAAGAGAGAGCATATTTGAAGCATGGGAACCAGCTCTTAGCAAACACATTTTGGGGGAATACCAGGTATGAGGAAATTCAAGGTAGGTATATTTACTTCGTAAGCCTAAGAGGGGCATGGCTTTATTATGAAACCAGCTGCTTTTCTCTCTCATGAAGTGGAGGGTTATGGTGCTTTATTGTTGTAGAGCAGTTGCATTTTGCAAGCTTTGCCAGGCTCAGGGAACGATTCTAGCATGTTTAAGATGTCATTGAGAACTGAAGGCAGAAGGCAAAGGCTTTGTCTTCCAACAACCCAAATGCAGCAAGCTCTTGGCCTCCAAGAGGTCACAGAGCCCACTGAGAAAGCAGGTGGGCATTGGCTGGGCTCCACTTGAGCAAAAGCTGCAGCCACTGAAAGCTCAGGGCTGTTGTGCTCCACCAGCGCTGCTGCTCAGCACTGCTGCCTGGGAGAGCTGGAGGAGAGCAAAGAATCCGTGCAGGATGATGGGACTCAGGATGAGGCTTTTAAAAGTTTTGCTGAACACTATGGATGGAGACAAAGAATTACATTAAGTTTTTATTTAAATAGCCCTTAATATTGATAGCTGAGGAAGAACAGAAAAATAGTTCTGAACAAGCTTAATATAAGAAATTCCAACTGCCACAAAGTATGATGGGCTATTTTCTGCCCTGAGGTAACACAGCACAAAATAGAATCGTTGTGGATAACAGAAATGTATACACACACTCCATATTAAGAACAGAAGACTAAACTGTTCCTAAGAAATATTAAATGAAATATGACTTCTCATGATACACTAAGCTTCGTGGTACTTCATATGTGGTTTAGCAGAAGTCCCCCAGTTCTGCACATGAAGCTATTTGTACGGAGAAAAAAAAATTACTGCCACTGTAGGTAAGGCTTCCATGCAGAATTTAAGATGCAATTTGTAAAATATGGACAGTTACTTTGAATTTTATTCCCAGCAGTTTCCTTCTGGAACTGAATCTATACATCTATCTACAGGAATATACTTTTTTGTTTCTGATTAGGTGTAATAATGGGACTATGTAATGACTTCTAGTGAAGCAGAGCTAAAAGGGAGTTTATGATGCTAAGTAATGATAGGTTGTTTCTGTAGTCATGGCAAGGGATGCGTTTAGAATACTAACAGCTTATTGACTAATGGCTTTGTGCAATTTATGGATTATGAATAATACAAAAAACTTCCTGTAGAGGGACTTTTTACCTGGACACTAGTATGATTATTAAAAAAAAATATACAGGTCTGTTCAGTGGAAAACCTGTACAGCCAATTTTGCAGCAATCGTGTATTTCTGAAATGTAATTAAATCCGCATGTGTATAACGTATTTAAGTAGTAGATACAACAGTTGTATTTTATGGTTGTTTTATAGTAGCTTCTGATATTTAAATATGTTACTTAAAAGAGGCAGTAGAAAAAACAATCTACATGCCTTGTCTTCCCCATGTAAACCATATGTTCCTATGTTGTCTAAACTCAGGGGATGGTTAACAATACAGAGAGACAGACATTTATTGAGAACAAGTATCTTCTGTCTCTCAGTTACGATGCTAATAAATGAAAAATATTTTTTGAAACCCTAAAGACAAAGTACTTCATGCCAGGAACACGGGATTTTATGGCCCATGGAAACATTCTGGATTTAAAACAGACTTCTTTACAACTTTCATACTGTGGGAAGACATCAATGTATACACAAAACAGTTCTCCACTCTGCAGTAGTGCCTTGTTGGCTTCAATAATGCATGCAGTCACACCAACATCTCCTAATAGAATAATTTAAAATAATAATAATCATTAAAAAAACCCCAAAAGACCAAACTGGAATCCCCATAAAGTCCGCTATTGCTCAAGAAGATACATAATGCTAGAAATAATCTCTTGAGGCACAAGATAAGTGCCACATCAAGATTTCTTTTCTAACAGAAACCCCTCGCCCATTGTCGAGCTGTATAAATAATAGCACAAAGAAATGCTCAGATGAGGAGCCTTGCTCAGTTGTTTACCTTTGAACAGAAATAAGTTAGAAACAAGATTTAAAAGCCTCAAGAAGGAAAGCACAGGTAAACACCGGTCAGGGTGTAGCTTGTGACTTGGGTGACTGATTTTATGAAAACCTTCTTGAAAATAAACCTTGTTCCCGATAACAAGTGTGATAAGCTGAACAGTGTTGAGCAGCTCGTCAGGAGACTCCCGAAAGCAAAGAGTATTTTTACTGTGAAAAGACGAGCGTAGGATACTGCCGGTGTGTCTCGGGAATACATGGGTCACTGAGGTAGAGTCGCTGTCACTGTGACCCAGGTTTCTGCAGGCTGGGACGCCTCCCGGAACCCGAGGTGTTCCTAACGGTGGGATCCCCCACACCCGAGGTGCCGAGGTGTCCCCGCCGCTGGAACCTCCCAAGCCCGAGGTGCCGAGGAGTCTCCGCCGCCCGCCCTAGCGGGACCGGGGGCAGCCCGGGATGGGTGCGGGCCCCCGGCCCGGCCCCGCGTGGGGCTCCGGCAGTGCCCGCCCCGCAGCCCCGAGCTGGCACCGCAGCGCTGTGTCTCGCGTGGGGCACAGCGGAGCCAGAGAGCGGCGGCCGCCGGGCAGGGGCGCGGGTGCGATGGGGAGGTGCGGAGCGCCGGCAGCTGCCCGGGAAGAGCAGCCCCGGCAGAAGCGGGGCAGCCGCCCCTGCGCAGCACCCTCGTCCGCCGCTCCGAAGTTTCCGCTGGCGCAGGGACAGCGCCGGGGGCAGCGCGGGGCGGCCGAAGGGGCGGCGCCGCCGGGGGTACCGCGGTCCCCGCTCCGGCGGGGCGCCGTGCCGCGCACGGCTCCTACCTTCCAGCACCGAGCAGAGTTTGTGCAGGGCCATTGTCTCCCGGCGGCGGCGGCGATCAGCGGCGCTCCATGGCCGCGGCGGTGCCCCCCGCGAGGGCGCTGTGCCCGCGGCTACGGCTCNCCGACTGAAGCGGCTGCTGCTAAATGAAGCTCATTTAAGATGTGAGGAGTGTTTGCCTGGATGAGCTGCTTGTACGCATGTGCCCGCCCCCGACGGAGCCCCGCAAGCAGCCGCAGCCGGCGGGGCCGCTGTGCTCCTCCCGCTCGGCCGGGCACCGAGGCGGGGGCGACAGCGCTGGAGCAGCACCCGTTCTCACCCCGTCCCTACGGGGAGCCGGGGCTGGCCCTGTTGTAGCGCCCCGCCTCGGTCCCGCACCTCGGCCCCCGCCGTGCCTCACGCCCCAGACCTATCCTGCGCCCGGTCTGCCGGGCTTTTCCCGTGTGCGGTGCTGAATGCCCAGAGAGCGTCCCCCGCGGCGGCGGGGGCGAGCCGTGCGGCCCCTCTCCAGCACACGATGGCTTGGATGAGCCTTAATCCCGGCTGCCCGGCTTTGTTTGGGATCTAGTGAGTCCCGATGGGGTAAAAGGGATAC
Organism: Irena cyanogastra; assembly: GCA_013397155.1. Taxonomy (NCBI): domain Eukaryota; kingdom Metazoa; phylum Chordata; class Aves; order Passeriformes; family Irenidae; genus Irena; species Irena cyanogastra. Next base: position 201,490 of record VWZV01017074.1, on the reverse strand, counting down.
TACGCTTCCCTTGGTCTTCCGTGGCTCCCCTTCGCCCACTCGCTGGTGGCAGGGAGCCCGCGCGGCTCCGGCAGTGCGGCGTGCCCAGCTGCCTTCCTGGCTGCAGTGTGCTGCCTGCAGCTCCGGCGCCGGGAAGAGCCCATCATACGCTGTTGTGAGGCTGTTGTTTGACAGGAGTGACAGCTAAAATGGAGCTATTACTTTACAAGAAGTTAATAAAAAAGCGCTCTTAGCCTGCTGCCTGCCCTGGCTCCCGTCCGTCTGATTATCCATCACATCGGTTTCGCTTGTGAGGGGAGATGTTACTTAGGGAAAGGGCCTGAGGTGGAGGCAGGTGACAATGTCGGGGGAAGGGCAGGGAGGAAGAGGCCCCGGCCGGCAGATCCCGCCGCGGGGACTCCCGTCCTGCCAGACCGCTCCGAGCTGCCGAGGGAGGTGCGTGAGGGCGAGAGCCGCGGACGTGCCGGACAGCTGGGGGCATGCCCGCGGAAGGCTGTACTGCGTAAGCTAGGTGTAAAATGATAGCAACACGGTAGTCCCTTAGAGATGCTTTCAAATCTCCCGTAGGCAACACGGGTTGAAGAATCGCTGGGCATTTCCTACAGGATGTCTCCTCCCTGGATCTGCCGATTACGCGAGGCTGGGATCTTTCGCTCAGGCTCCAGAAGTAGTGAAACGCGGAGATGTTTCGACCTGTGCGTGCTTTGCGCAGGGGGCAGGAGCGGTCCAGGCGCCCCCGGCCAGGGCCCGCAGGAGCTGCCGAGGGAGTGCCGTGCCCGGGAGCTGCCCCGGCCCTGCTCCCAGGACGGAGGAGGTCGCGATCTCCATTCCGGTCCTGCGCCAGCGATGCACAGCTGCACCTCCAGGTGCCCCACGCGCAACTCCGCTGTCCGAGCGCAGGCATTTCGTGGAAGCAATTTGGAACCAACCCACTGGCTAGACCAAAGAGATATTGCTGTAAATTATATGCGTAATTGTCACTTGGGAGTCCGTCTACTTAAGGAGTAGGGCAGCTCAGTACAGTGTCTAACACGGGTGTGCGAGGTGAAGCTCTGATTTCCTTGTGGTTAGGTGCTGTGTATTTGAATGTTGAATTCTTTCTGCAATGTTCAAAGGTCAGCCTATCCTGTTAGAAAAGGTCATTCTCTTGCTTCAGATTATCTGTTAAATATTTCAGACGCTTCAAGTCAGTGTGATTGTCAGCGAGGGCGAATTAAATGGAGAAGGGAGCGGAGAGCAGCGGGAAGGAGCGGGCTCAGGGTCCCGGGGGGCAGCGGGGCGGCAGCTCCTCCCAGACCCCCGGCGAGACCTCGCAGCAAAGGTCCTGAGCTTTTCTGGGTGTTAAAGATCCATTTCAGTGTTGCAAGAAGCTTCATGAAGTATTAAGCTTGATGGTCTGGCAAAATCCCAAGTTACATAATTATATTATTCTACTTACTTGAATTGCCCTTTCAATTTCAAATAGAAATGATACAGTCCTCCTCCAAATGTAGTTTTTCCATGAATCGTGAAATACAATTGTGAAGCTGCTACATTCCAGCAGTGGACAAAGCGATTCCTCTGTTCCCCTCTTAAGCATGTATTTATAGCAGCGTGATGAAATGTTAAGTTCTGTAGTGGAAACTCCTATACATAAAGAAGTCCTCAATAGGTGTATCTACTTCTCATTTTCTTTACTAACAAAAATGTTTACTGTGGTAATGCAAGAAAATATCCAAGACTACTGTATCTGGGCATCATTCACAATTTTTTATCCTCTCTGCAAGTACATAAGTAAAATCTGACTGTGCTGTTGTGTAGATTGTTAGGAAACGGGGTTGCCTGCTTTTCTTATTTTTTGGAATGCACAGTATAGCTGATGGCAAAATTTGACTTGGATATTTTTATTACTCGTGATGATACAAGAAATGAGAACTGGCCTGATTCTTAGATCTTGGGCTGCATTTGCATTCAAGAGAACTATTTGTGGTCAATTGTCTCTCATCAAAGAGACAAGAGAAAACCCTTGTAATGCTATGTGCTCAGTACAAGTTCGGATAGTAATTGCAAAGACCCAATCTGCTACAGTCAGTTTAACTGAAGAGCTCAACTTCTGGTTTGTCTATTAGAAGGTTGAACAGAGCAATTACACACTTGGGGAAGTGAGCAGCTTTTCCATCCTATTCTCTTTCCAGGGCTGTGTCAAGCTGTCAGTGTGGGAGAGGCAGGGAGTAGCATCAATTTGTAGATTTGGGGCACATTTTGCCCCTGTTTACTGCTGCTTTCAGAGACACTTCTCCTGTGGACATCCCTGTTGCTTTGTTTTGCTGGAGTTCTTGTTGCAGGTGCTGCTTTCACTAGTGACAGGTCTGAAGGAGCTTTCAGTTCCCGTCTTCTGAGCCTGCAGAGCGCAGGTTTCCAGGGAGGAAAACTGCCACTGGGTCACGCTGGCAGTAAGCTTCACTTAATTAAACACAAGTTTGGGAGTCAAAAAGGGTTGAAGACAGCTTTTGAACACTCAGCTGTGTATTGTTATGATGCTCTATCAAGTCCTCATCATTATTTTTGAGTAGTAGTTCAGGGAAGGCAGTGGGACTCATTCTGATGTAGATAAACACCTGCATGAGCAGCTGAGGAATGAGTCAGTCACAACAGTGCTCTGCGGCAGCTAAAGGCTTACATTTGTATTATTAGAACTGGGTTTGCCTCCTCCTCAAAACTTTCTTTGATTTGCTCTTCTGTGAGAAGTTTTAACTTTAATTTACCTAAAATATTTTCTGCTCTTGAGTAGCAGAGTGTACAACCCAAACAGCCTTAGACCAGCAGCTATTTGGACATTGTTTTTAAAAGAGGTTGCAAAAATATAGATGTCGACAGTGAATAATTATGAAAGGAGATGAGGAGTTATGTTTTAACTGTTCTAATACTTGATTTTGTCAGTACAATTTAGATGCCTTTGATAAATCCTAATTTCATTATATAATTTCTATAATTACAAAATTATAGAAGGTGCAAGTGCTTCAGTATTGTATTATAATACAATTGTAATTGTATTACAATATGTAATACATAATCATACATAAATATGCACAGTTTGCTTTGTTATTTACTACTGAGTAATGAACACTGCAAACTTCTGAATAGTCAGGAAGAAAACTCATAGCCTTCAGAAAGCTTACAGTGCACTTCTCTATTTGGTAGGCAATATAATTAGATCTGACTGTTAGAATATACCTACACACTTTTTTGGCTTAGGTTGAAAAATTCATTAATTTCAAAATTAGGTTTTAATTGTTATGGATTGTATCATAGATGGGATCACATTCTTCACTGAAGTCAGGAATTAATTATAAAAATAGTGCTGTGTGGCTGATTATTTTCAAAGTGACAGGGAGGCCAATATTACCAATGCCTCAACAACTAGATCCTGTTCCTAGAATGGATAGTAGGGTTACTCGAGCAGCATAGCAATGTCAGATTTAACTCCTCTACTGCTCTTGATTCCTTAACATACTTCTTTGAACAAAACATTTGTCCATCCCTATAGAGTTAGTACTACATATTTGCAAAGTATGAGATTATTTTCAGCATAATTGTATTTTCTAAATTTAAAAAAAATATTTGTTTTGTTATTAATACCTTCAAAACAGAGACAGTTAATGCTTTTACACTGTTGATTATAATATGGCAGAAGCTTATGGATTGACTTTTCCTCCTCTATTTTGGTGTCATTCATTTGAAAGCAGTTACATGTATCAATTACAATCCATTGGTATCTATTCAATATCAAATATTAGCACAGGCTGGGGATCAATAGGTCAAGAGCAAACCTGCAGAGAAGGACCTGGGGGGCAGTAAGGGAGGGGGGATTCTGCCCCTCTGCCTCGCTCAGGTGAGACCCCACCTGCAGAGCTGCCCCAGCCCTGGGGCCCAGCCCAGGAAGGACCTGGAGCTGCTGGAGCCAGGCCAGAGGAGGCACCAGGATGAGCAGAGGATGGAGCAGCTCTGCTGGGAGGAAGGGCTGGGAGAGCTGGGATTGTTCAGCCTGGAGAGGAGAAGCTTTGGGATGACTTCGTTGTGGCCTTCCAGTGTATGAAAGGAGCCTACAAAGAAACATGGAGAGAGACTATACACAAGGGATGGAGTGACAGGACACGGGGGAATGGCTTCACACTGCCAGGGAGGAGGTTTAGTTCAGGTGATTCTTCTCTGTGAGGGTGATGAGGCCTGGGCACAGGTTGCCCAGAGAAGCTGTGGCTGCCCCATCCCTGAAAGTGTTCAAGGCCAAGTTGGATGGGGTTTGGAGCAACCTGAGATAGTGGAAGGTGTCCCTGCCTACAGCAGGAGGGTTGCAATTGGATGATCTTTAAAGTCTTTACAACCCAAACCATTCTACAGAGTCCTGAATTGACTTGGTGTGTTTGTAGTGATTACTTCTCCATTAACTGTAGTAAGTGTTTTTAATGTCTCTGTTAAGCACGATGGCCTCAGCCCAGGAGGAATATCATACTATATAGAATATGCCTATTAATCTGCAGCAGAAAAGTTGGTTCTTTTGTTGGGGGATTTTAGTGCATTAATGATAAATCTGGTAGGAAGATTCACTCCTAAAGCTTCTCATGGAAAATGAGAACAAAGAAAGATGGTATTTCAACAGCCATCTGTCAGTTGGCCTGTCAACAGTATTTTTATATAGGTGAAATTTCACACTGAGGAAGCTTCCAATAGCATTTCTCACCAGGGCTGTGTTAGAGTGGCTAGAGTTTGAAAATTTATGTAGCTCGAACTGTTTCTCACTTCTCAGTTACTGTGACAATCACCTGGAACTACAACTTTCTAATTGATGCTGCTTTCTTAGACTTCCTGGTAGAAGGGCAATAACCTTACCCAAACATATGTTTAATGCTTATAGAATAGAGAACCAAAGTACAACATGAAACCTCTGATGACAGGTTTAACAATATTTAATGCCTTAATTCAAAACAGTATGCATAGACTGTGAGCCATGCTACAAGTACTTAGAACCTGGGGTAAACTTTATTATATTGTATATAGTGATGCAATGATGCACTACTGAGCATGCAAAATATCTCAGAGCAAAAGATACCAAGTTCATTGTTTTGTACAACACCTTAAATGTCAGCATGAGGTTATTTTATTCCTAATTGCTTTTTCAAAAACAAAAGGAAGCTAATCTATGTGTACTATAAAGTGATAGAGGGTTAGAAACAACTTTGCTGCCACTGTGCATTATGCATTCAGCATTATTCTCCAACCATCTGAAAAAGACAGGATAATATATGAACTGCGCATCCTCCTAATCATGAAATCAGTTCTTTCTTTTGCTGGTGGGAGCCAATCTATCAATGTGATTTAAACAGACAAAAAACATTAAGTATTTATCTAAAAAAAAAAAAAAAAGCTTTTCATGAGAAAAATTGAAGGTGTGCATTAAGGAAATATTCTGTCCTGAATAATAACAACAGTAACATGATATGAGAGTCTTGTGTGGTGGCATCTGATTAGTGCATATTGGAAATACCAAGTGAAACTTAAGAGCTCAGGACACTCAGCACACGAGGCTGCTCTGCCTTGTGTCTTGGTGCTGCTGTATGAATGGGTCAGTGTTCAGCACTGCCATGGTAACCCAGGGTCTGGCTGGCACTTGGGGTGAGCACCATCAGCCCAGCTTTGGACCTGTTCCCTCTTGTCTGGGGCTGCCCTGCCAGGCACAGGGAGCATTCCAGGGAGGTGCCAGACCGAAACAGGGACCCCCTGCACACGGGAGTGCCTGGAAGACCAACACTTTCAGTTTGTTGAGAAAGATGTTCTAGTTTATCAAACAGTATTAGGAATGCAAATTAACTGATGTAACTGCAGAATTAATCATGTAAACTCATGTCAAATAAAAGCATGATTATTCTCAGAGATTCTTCCAGGATCCCAAGTACACTGAGCAACTGGAACTTTATCACCACTTAAAATATTTGAAGTTGAGCAACATGTCTTCTGTCATTATTGCAGCCTTATGAAATTTGGGCATAGCAGTGTACATAGAAAATGTACATTGATTATTCTGAATGTCTTATTACATTCTTAATTTAATCTTTGCATATCTCATCACTTAGCAATACATTTTTAGGGCGTCAATTCTCAATCTCTCCTCAAAAATGTCTCTTTTAACTTCTTGAAAACCAAAACCGAACAAAAAATCCCATACCCTTCTTATGTTAAAAAAACCAGTTACTTTCATAATGATGTTGTGCTTTCTAAACCAAATGTAGTTATAGTTTAATTATAAAAGCAGTTTATGTAATGCTGATACATTTTTATGACTTTAATTTTTTAATGCGTTGTCTTCTCCGTAGAAGTAGCACACATAAATACTGCATCTATCCCAGGATGGCTGAACTCGCATTACACTGCAGGTGCCTTTTGGTTCTCTAATTCCTAAGCTCTTTAACTATTGCACATATGGATTTAAACAAAAAAATACAGAATACTTTAGGTTAAGCACCATTTAATACAATTAAAACAATTAACGATTAAGTCATCTGAGAAATTGCACAAGTTTAATTTTCCAAAACCAGGTTGTTTTGCAGGAATGAAAAAAGGACAAGACCAATTCAAGTGATACAAGGTATTTTGCTAGCTGAAATGCTACACTTCATTTACAGACCTTTCTTTCTATCAAATATTACTAAAGAATTGGTACATAAACAATGGTACATGCAATTTGATCCTTTTACTAAGAAAAATAAATTTACAGTTCTGTTAAATAAAGGCCAAATGCTATTATATACAGTCTCGTAACTGAAAGGCCTTGTGAGACATTCAGGTCTAATTTTAATACTTTCCAAATAAATACCAGATAATGCAACATTTACAAATAACACACCAACAGTACTTTCATGGTAATAATTTTAAAAATCAGAATTTAGTATTTAAATTAAGCAAATGAGTAGCAGCTCCTTCATAAATATTAAGGCATGTCACATAGCATCAAAATGGAACCGATGAGCCTCCTGTCGCTTCTCTCTGTCATCTGCTTTCTGAAAAATAATAATAAAAAAACACTTTGTGGAATCTAGAGCAATACTCTTACAGAAATAAGCTGTCAAGTGTCAGAGAATGGTTGATTTTTTTCAAGCCATTTGACAAAAGGCAAAAAGGCTTAGTAAAAGCCTCAACAATTAACTTTTAAATTATGTTAGCTTGAAATAATAATCTACACAAAACTGGCTGCTGCTGTTAATGCTCTGCTGTTGTAGTATTTACGACCCATTATTTTTTGTTATTTCTAATAATGCTTTTTAAAAGGAATAATTCAAACCTGAAGACTGTTTCCTGGTATCCATTTTGTCTACATTATACATATAAGATGAAATTACTCTGGACTAACTGTAAATGTAATTTATGTTACATGTACGAAGAATCTAAATTAAAAAACATTCTGTTAAATACAACTTTAGAGCAAGACGGCTCAACCAACAACTAACAGCACCAAGTAGGTGAAAAATGTTCTGTGTCTTTTGTTTGTATTATGAAAATGTGAAGTAGGATGCATTTCCCTGCTTATTTATGCAGAACACACACTGACCTGCTGAAAGAGTGAACTGGGTGGTGCTTGGAAAAAAGCAGCATATTTAAATTGTACCTAGAATCCATGTCATGTGTCAAAATGTCCTCTCCCACATGTCTCCTCTCATGTGCTAAAGCACTTAACAGAGGATGGAAGCATTTCTTCAAGATTCTTGAACACACAGTGCAAACTTGTGCTTGCGTCATGACAGACACTATGTGTAAATCCCAGCATGAGAGAATTTGGCAAAGCAGACTGAAATGCTTTTTAGCTTGCACAGACCCATGTTCTTTCTTTACTTTTTGGCTTTTTTTAAGGAGTAAAATGAAGAAAAGCCTCTCCAGTAGGTGCTGCGTGGGCATTCAGAACTGTGTCTCAGTTGATAAAAATATACAACAATTGTGGCAGAAATCGGTGCCCGTCTTCTGCCATGAGAGTTCATTGTCTGCTTTGGCTCAAGGCCAAAGATTTCCTCATTACACAATGTTTATGTGTGATAGCAACTCCATTGGATTAAATATGGATTTTACTGCATTTTGTAGCAGCAGCAGAGCTGTCAGTGAGGTTTAAGATATATCAGTCTGGCTTTTTTGGCAGGGACTTTATCAGTGTCAGTAGTATTCTGGATGTCAAAAAAGGGGTGGATAGGAGGGAGTGGCACACTCTTTCCTACACTGAAATGCTTGTCACATTCCACAGAATTTCATAGTCTCACTTAGAAAACAATTTCCACTCCATTTCTTGAATGCTTCCTGAAAAAATTATTGCTTCAAATTTGACAGCAACTGATACTCTGCTGGATCCAGCAAACTCTCTCTAGCAGTATTTCCATCTCTGTGCAGTGTTTCCATGACCAGCCTCACGACCCCAAAGCATGTTCTCAAGAATGAGAATAAGGACTATCGAGGGCTTAGCAAATGTAGCAAGATTGTATTTGTTGTAAGATGAATAATGGTGTCAATTCTTCCTCAATTTCTCTTTCATTTGGTATATCAAAACTAAAATCTAGTAACTGATATTTCAATGGGTTTTTTTTCTTCAATGCATTCAAAATTTCAAAGGCAAGACAGAGCAACACCTACCCCTAAACCCTACAGTTATTTCAGTACTCCAATACCTGTGTGGCAGATGACTGTGTAAGAACTGCTGTAGACAAAGGGGTCCTGCTACTATTTATCTGCAGAGGTCAAAGTCCAGGATTTATTTAAACTGCTGAATAAAACACTGCAGCTTAACAGACACATACATTCTCTGGGGGTAAGAAAAGATTTTAAGTGCCAGTTCATTTCCCCTTCCTTTCTTTGCTGTACTCCAGAGATCTCCAAGGGAAAGGCTGAGAGATTGCTGAGAGACAGTAAACTAAGAACAAGCTTAGAAACAAGGAACTTTGGAGTTTAACTTAACACATGTCAGTGATACACAACACAGCCTTGGTGAACATTCTTATTTGTTCAGTATCTCAACCACTTCTAAACATTGGGAAAGTAAAAATCCATAGGAAGAATACAGGAATTAACACGTTTATACAATGGTCTGAAAATACACACAATTTGTCCAAATATTTGTGCCTACTTTGTGCTGCAGAGTTGGAAATGAGTTTACAATATAACCAATACACCACTTCATTCACACACTCCAGGGACTTAAAACAGCTCTAAAACCACTCACTCTGGGCTGAGTCCTTCCTTACACTACAATGCTTGAATTATTGTATAAAAACTGTTTTGAATGTTGCCATTAAATGTCCATTTTTCCAGATAGAATTATACATAGGTAATCCTTCCCCAGCTCAAAGTCCACGTACCTTTTCTGCTATTCTTGTTTGCTAAAGATATGTTGGGGAGAGAATTAAACCCAGGCAGTGCCCAGCCCTGAGCTACCAGTGAGCAGTGCTTTCTTGGTACAGCAGGACATGCTAACGACAGCCATCATAAACTTTGTATTTCTTTGCTTTGTGTGTCTTATTCCCAGCTTTATTATTAGTTGGAGACTGTATTTAACATTTTGAAGAGTGAAGAGTGACAGACAAATAACATTTAAATATGAAACATGCACAAACTTATCTGAATGTTTAACAGGGTCATTATATTTCCACGATCACAAAAACAAACAGTTATACCATGTCAGAATGTGCAGTAATTTTATCTGACAGCTTACATTATGGTCTGGGTATGTAGTAACATTTATTGGCAACTCTGCCAGTTGGGTGTGATTGTGAACTGAACAGAGTTAAGAAAAATGGGAATGCATTTCTTTTGTGACATGAAAGGCCCCTTTCAAAATGCTTCTTCAAATCAATGGATTTCTATACTCTGCATGTGTAATTCAGACCCACAGAGCAAAGCAGCCAATGTGCACGATTGACTCCCTATATGTTCCTGAATGCCAATGTCAGTGCAACTAGCAAAGAGGGTTACACAAAAAAGATTTTCTCCTTAGTTTTAGACAAGCAGAACTAAAGATAAGTAACCTGAGTTTATGTTCCATTTTCCAAAACAGTTCTCCTTTAAACTGCAATATGGAAAGCTTAGATATGAAACAAAGATGGCTCATTTAAATTGGAAATAACAGCTTAATGGAAAAAAGGAAATGAAGAGCAACATGGACAAGCTTAAGTGTCTTAGAGCTTAAATAAAAATAATGCCAATTTTCAAACTTGTGGTAAACATTGACTTAATAATAACACCTTTTGCGACTTAATTCAGTCTGTGTTAGAAATTATTATACTGTAGAAAAATGTAAAAATACCCCAATATACAGGTCTACAAAATATTAGGGAGTGTCAAATAAAATAGTCTAGTAAATTAGCTTACCTTTTCTTGCCAGTGTAATATGCCAATTATTGCCAAGATGAAAACGCAGACACCAATTAAGGCTATAGCTGTTAGCAGTACAATGTTACTTGGGGTCAAATACAGCTTGGCACTCCAGCTATACCAAAGAAGAAAATCCAAGGAAACATTAATACCCTTCATTAAGAAGCAGAAAACAGATTTTACTTAAAAAGATGAATAGAACCTGTTAGGGTAAGACAGGTGACAACCTGGTCTACAGAAATGGGCAGCTCTATTTAGAGACTGAAGCTTAATGATGTTTACTTGGAAATATATGGCTTAATATAATTATTTTTGAGCAATACCATGTCTAAGTACAGTTTCTGTTTAACTTTTCATGAATGCTATGCATATCCTCAGGGAATTAGTTTTTTCTCATTAGGAGATTTATCTCTGCCCTTGCCTAGGACAAAGTAACATGCATAAGGAACCCTTTCACAGGAATGCCTAGGGATGGGGCCACGGTGCAGAAGGGGAAAATAACCCTGGAAGATTTTTCCAACCACATGAGAAGCTCCTCTCGGACAGGCTCATGGGTCCAGTTCTCTTTTTCTGAAGTTTATCCAGGGACAACTGCAGTTTTAAACATAAGCTGTTGATTACGGCTGAAGATCGACAAAATTAAACACTTTAGGGCTCCTGGAAGACACTTCTCAAATCATGTGAGGTCCTGAGGCCTGGGGAACCCCCTTTTTGTACTACAGGTTTCCTATCATGGGAAAGCTGTCAGCAGCAGGCTCTGTGTTGAGGCCTCTCAGGAAATCACATACCTACATTAAAAAAATTAAAAAATTAAGAAGCTTTTACTATGAAATCTGATTTCTTCTGGGGATTCCATCCTCTGCTGTTCTACAATGTCCATAAACCCACTTTATATGAAAGCAAAAATAGATTAAGGATGCTATAACAGAAATTGTTTTTCATAACACGTATCTTTAAATACTTCAATGTAACTACATTTTCATCTGGTAGACATTATTTCTGTGGCTGTTAATTAGCAACTCAAGCAGCACATCACTTCTCCACTGTTATTTGTTCTCTAGTAAAATTAACTGCTGAACTGATGTCAGAATCATTTCTGCATGATAAATGCAACTGACCTCACTGGTAGATCAAGCGGCAAAATGCAGCTGGAATATTTGACTAATGCTTTCTCTAACAGCAAAAAGAGAAACATGCTCTCTTTCTGAGAGAAACATTTTAATTGCAAAGTGAATTCTATGTTCAAGCTCTCGTGCAACCAACCCATTCACCTTTACTTAAAGGGAAACATTCATTCCTGTAGCAACAGCTATTGCATTCAGAAGGACTGAAGCAAAGCTTTTCTATGGAACCAGACAGAAATTACATGTTTGGTGAAACAAAAATGCTTAATTCAACCATTACCATGTTTATAATTTGTCACTGAGGATGTTGTTAACTCTAGCAAGTATGTTATTATTTATAGGAGTGGAGCTGGTAATACATTTTGATTGTTTGTCTGAGCCGGTAATAGGTTTTGATTGTTTATAGGCACCATCTGAGAGGCTGTGTAAATACCTGAGCAGCATTTTTAGCTCCAGCTCAGCACTGATCCCCTGCCCTTGTTCCTCAGTAACTTTCTATACAAATAACTATTTCTAAACCTACACACAATGCCTAATTTACACTGTGTATTAATGTTATTTTGGGATGTGCAAATCCGAATGATGACATTACCTTCGAGGAACATTATGAGGATAGGGAATGACAATAAGCTGGGAGTTTGGTATGATAGCTGTCCATTCTTGTTTTCTTATGGACTGAAAGAAAAACAAAGGCTGTGTCAATTCCTAACAAACCAACATACTTACAAGCAAAGAAATTCTCTGTTGAAACATAAAAAGGAGAAATAAAAATGTGGGTTTTTAAAAATCTTTACATATAAGTGATTAATCCCTTTATCTTTGTATAAACCTGTTACTCTGAAAGCTCCAAAATGCTTTGAAACCCACCTTCCAAAAGTAAAAAGCAAAATAACTATTGCTGACATGAAACACAGCATCTGCTTTAAAAGTACAAAGCAACAGCATAATAGGGAAAGAACTGATTCTACAAAAGGAGGCAGGCGAAACAATTATCCAAATCAGAGTTTGGTCCATTTGAGTACCTCACTTTTCAAAGTAGTACCATCAGGTCTTTAAAGATTTAAAATGGTAAGGACCCCAGTTTTATGTTTCATGTGAAGATTAGAGCATCACAGTAATCTCCCCTCACCATGACACTGCCCATGGTTTTATCACCGAGGCAGAAGGGATTACGTGAGCCCCAGCCCAGCCAGAGCAACTCTGGGAAAGCGTTGCAGCTACTGCAGTCCAGAATAAGTGGACCCTCAGACCTAATACCCATTTGCCCTTCAAACAAGCACTGAATACCAGTGCTAACATTTACAGACAGTTTTAGTCATCTTTTGGTTTTATTTTGGCTTCAGAGCTTATACACCCCTCAAAAAAACCTGGGCAAACTTCTTCTTTTGGGCAAATCTTTCTGTACACAAACTTACTTCTTTGATATTCTTACTTCAGAAAATGGAAAAGCGTTCCAGCAGTATTGCCATCCAAAGTCTCTTAGGAAAGGTAGCACCATAAACCATTAGCTTAAATTCAACCAACCTTCTCTCCTAAGGGCCGAGGGATGCCAACGTACAAGTGGTCCAGGAAGTTGGCGCTGCGGCCCAAGCCCAGCACGTTGTAGGGCAGCTGCAGAGAGTAATGTGCTGACTGGCTGAGCTGGCCAGCTGCAAGGAAAGCAGAAAGGAAGCCCAAGTAGGTATTTTAGGGGGAAAAAACCCTAATCAATCAACCCTCAAACTACCAACTTGCTACACAAGTACACATTCCCCAGTCAGTAATAAAAGTCTTTAAAAATTTTCACCAATTGCACAATTACTGAATTCTTAAAGCTCAGTCCCACATTTCCAAACTACCTGTGAGCACTCACTTGGAGAAGAGCTTAAATACTTTACATTTTTAGGTAAGACAATTCTTTTGAGTACCATTTCTATGTTAACTCAAATCTCAATTATTTCTTACAAGTTGAGAAGAAATCAACTATCTGCATTTATTTTTATATGATTAATGCCAAGTCTCTTGCCCCACTGATTTACAAGATCGGATTCAACATGTGAAGGTTCACTTTAATTCTTGTCAGTGTTAATCTATAATTACTACTGTGTCACAAAATTAGCTAAGTAAATTATCATTAACAAATTTCAAAGAATAAATTAATTTAATGAAAACAGGATTGCAGTGGTTTCAAGTTAATAATTGTAGGAGAAACTGTAGATTGAAAATAAGATTCTTAGTTTCCTGAAAAGGCAGTGGGGAAACAGACAAGTGTTGCAGTTATCAACAAGTTCACTGGTATCCCATTTCCAAAGTATCCAGGTAATCAATTTAAATTAAAAAAATCTTCTAATAGTTTAATTTCTGGCCAATAGATTCAGATCCTGTGTGGGTTCTTTGTTCTCTTAGCAAGTGACACAGCAGGAACGGTATCAGCACCTCAGAAGCACCACAGTGAATTCAGCCTTCACTAGAGTAACAGGAATAAGTGCAAGGGGCACTTGACAACCACAAATGGGTTTCTGTGACCAACAGAAACAGCTTTTCACAAGGATTGTGATTTAGTCAGTATTTATAGAGCATCAGATTTCTCTCAGCTTTGATCCCTAACAGATTATGCCTGAAAATGGAAATTATAAGTTAAACAACAAAATGCAACAGAATGTGAATTAAAGAACAGGAATCATATTTTGTAATGAATTTACAGCCAACTCCTTTTTACCTCTCCACACTCCCATCCAAGGCTTGATTCAGGAGGCAGCACGTTATCTCAGCCCACCGGCTGTGGGCCAGACTGGTGCTACAACATTCTGCATATTTGTGGTGAACACAGGGGCAGGAAAAACTCCTAACTCACCACCACCACTTCTTTGGCAAAGCCAAATATCCCTTCAAGAAAAACCAAACCCACCCTCCCATTCCTGGCTCCTGGAGATGCCAGTAAGTGCAAGCATTGGCCACTACACAGCAGCACTTCACCAAGGGACAACAAAGACACCACACCCACTTCCAATAGCAGCTCTTCAGCTCTTGTAGGCTCCTCTGGGGATAAACTGCTACCAGGAGTGCAGGCTGGTGATTCTGAACCCCTGCTCATTACAGTGATTACTTCATGGTTCTGTTTTTGTGAACCTCCCTTCCCCTACCAGCTCTTGAGGAAGCCACTTGCTTATGCTGTCATGCATATTTTGAAATAGGCCTGTTTAATCAGGAGGTAAATATTCTGTATTATTGTGCGTTTAGAGTTATAATAATTTTATTTTAAAAAGCAAGATAAATGTCAACTGAGATCTGAAAAATCAGCTTGATGCAGTTCTCTTTTTATTAAGCTAAAATGCTATTAGTAAAAATAAATATTATTGGTCTTCCTAAAGATTATACACATTTTAGATTTCTTTTTTCTCCACTGTGAACCACGTAGAACCATGTAATGAGCAAGAAGATGAGCAAATACTTAAGCTGGATTTGTACTTTCAGGTCTCTATTGCCAGGACAAGGTGTACTGTGCACATTGTTGGGTAGATTTCTCGATTACAGAAGATGTGGCACAAAGCACTGACTGAGCAGCTTTTCCCTTTAAGAACAGGGATTTTTCCAGGAAGTTGAGGTAACACAGGATAGGACAGCATAGGATTTGAGTCCTGAGTCTGTCCCTGCCTTGCCAGTGACTTCCCTAGTATGATCTTGGCTAAACTGCTCAATCTCCAGGTGCCAACAGCCAAATCTAAAATGGGAGTAATTCTCAAAGTACATAATATCTGAAACCTCCAGTTACCAACATACAAGTAGTAACGAGTAAAGGTGGGTGTATTTAATTTGATTTGGTTATAGAAACAAATCAGATGTGTTACTTGATTATGCTGCAACATAAAAAAGATTTTCTTTTAGAATTTGTTTCACTAATGCTGCATGATGAAGGACTTTCCCCAAAAGAACAAGGTACTACTGTAACATTGAAAAGCTTTTAGAATTACTTTTGAGTGAAATATTTAGGATCATGAGAAGACTGCAACTAAGATCTTGCTTTTTTCTTTCATCTTACAAATGAAATGAATGTCAACCAAATTAAAGAGAATAGAAGAAAATGTCATATACTGTGTGCAGTCAGCCTTAAAGAGGTTAGAGAGTCACATGCTGCAGCTAGAATTCTTAAAGCACTGAATAATTTCATGGCTACTAACAGTGGTTCTTATGCCTACTAAGATAAGGATAATGAAATCTTACGCTTCAGGATGTAAATAGATCATTTGCAAAGGTCAGAAAGGAATGTTTTCTTCTACAGAGCAGGCAGAAATATGCACATACTTTTTTTTTACTTGCCTTTAAAATTGGAAGGTGTTAGCTAAGCAGCATAATAGCATGTAGAGTTTACTATAGCTGACTAAGCACAGGAGAACTTTGGGACTCTTCCTTGCTTTTCTCACCCTATATCTATCATAAATTCTGTTTGATGCTTACTGAAAAGTTCCACATAGAACTGCAACCAAGTAATTAAGAATGACAACTGCTCACCTGAGAAACATAAAAGCCCCAAACCAAGATGAAAAATAAAAAGAGAAATTACAGAGAGTACTATCAACAGTTTATTGACATTATCTGAAGTTCCCAGTCACTGGTAATTAATTTGCTTATGAAAATATTTCAAATTTAATTAAATAGCAACCACAGCAATTTGCCCTCTTGTAAAACTACTGGAAACAGCTTTCTACTTGTTCCAGGAAAATCTGAAAATAGTTTTGCATCTTCAAGGAGGAAAGTGGGATTTATTTCTTACATTCAAATTGTTCTTTAGGTTTTTCAAAGTCAGTGTAGGCAAGATGGAGGAAGTGGCTGTTGCTTCGGTTTTACCTCATCAGTAGATCTGTTACTATAAATAAGACTTAAGAAACCTTCTCTGATCATGCTACATGTGATTTCTTTTTAATACTATTTTCAAGATTATTCAATACTATGTCTTAAGCTTTTGGTTTCAAAAATGCCATTTCAAAGCATGCAGATATCATGGGCTATGGTATTGGTATTAGTGGTTGTATATATATTCTTGTTTTAAATCAAAAATCATTAAGTTTACTTCTTCAAAAAACCTTGGGCAGAGTAAAATCCTCAACATTTCAGGCCACGGTTTTCTGTGGTTTCAGCCTATTGGAGATCAAATTTGTAAGAAAAAGCTAATGATGTTGGGCAGCCAAACCTCAGAAGATTTTGCAGAGTTTGATATTCAGAAACCATTCTGGACCTTTTGGAATCAATCTCCTTACCTCTGAAGTCTGGCATATAAAATTGGAAGCAATTCGTATCATTAACCTTTCTAAAGTCTTGTCTGAAAACCAGAGCCATGTGTTGTCTGTGACACATCCAGTACTTGTTCTTTTATACCTGAATTAAGTCATTTTCCTTCTGTTTCCATTATCCTGATGTATACTTGCTGAAAGCTCAAGGGTAGGCTGTTCTCCCCTGAGCTGAACTGAAATGTCCTCAACAACTTATTTCAGGCTGAAGAATTTAACTTTGTGAGGGGAAAGTGGTTGCAGTTACATGCAGAAGGAATGCCTTCTCTTGTTTAAACAGTACTGATAACACATTACTGGATTTAGGAATCGCCTCATTGAACCTACAGAAATAGATGCACAACACAGATAGTGTACAGTCAGTTTAAATAAACTTACTTTTGTGAAATAACAGCAGAACAAGCAAGATCACTACACAGAACTGAAAGACTAATGGAAAATCTGGTTTTAAACTTGTGGTTTCCTGAAGCATTCCTTGTAATTTTTTTTATTATGGTTTTCTTAACAAAATATTATTTGCATTTAATTAGCCAATTTAAAGCCATTCTGTGTAATTTAAAATTCAGTAATTCTATTTAGGATTCCAAAAGTGTATCTCTTAGACTCAGATTTGCATGTAAATTCTTCTGTACCATCGCCTACCTGAACACTGAGGTCAGCACATGAATGACTTCTTTTATATAGATTAGACAAACATATGCATCCTAGAAAAAATAAAAATTAGTCCAAAACCTGCCATGCAGAGGTTGCATGGATTGCTGCATAGCTGGGAACAACACCCAGACAACAGCTGGAACAGGACAGAGGCAGCTCCAGATCTGGGTGTGATGGCACAGTGACCGCGCGTCCCTTCCCTGCACAGCTGGAACACTGCAGTGATGTTTCCTCTGCAGCCATTACCAGCAATAGGCTAAAGTGCACTGAGTACTTCCCCATTTTTGAAGCCGGCAACTCCTTACTTTATTTGAAAATATGCCAACCACTTACTGCATGAGAAAGGGAAAATATAACTGATAGTGATGAAAAACCCATGGAACATGCCTAAGAATTTACAAAGAAGCTTTCATGAAAAAAGACCCAATCTAACAAAAACCCAACAACTTCAAACTTGGAAGCTTCATAGAAAATTGGAGAAATTGATTTGCTTGGCTTTAGTTGAAAGCTTTACTTCAGTTCTTTTCATACTGCCTTTGAGGGTCACTGGTTGGAAAAAAAGAATGCAGTGGTCAAAGAGTCCTTTTTCTGCTTAAAATATGCAATGGTAACTTAATTTTTCTAAGGGCTGGGAGTGTCTCCCTGTTTTTCCCAGCTTTTGCCTCTTTTCCTTAGTGCCCCTAATAGGAAATTCCTGATTAATGCAGTACACAGCTTCACCTCTCAACCTTTCCTGCAATATCTGGTTCAGGAGTACCAGAAATAACATGGGAAAAGGAATTCAAAGTACACTCTTGGGACTTGGACACCAATGATTGCAGTGCTGCCAACACTTGGGACACTTCTGGCAGCCCAAACTTCAAACCTGATGCATTTTTATGAGAATATGCATTTTAATGAAAAATACCTTTGCACCATAAAATTACAGAAGAAAAACTGGTAATTTGAAAACCCCTCAAACAATAAAATTATCATATTGCTGATAGGGGGAAGCTGGGTCATTTGTAATGCCTAAATATCCAAGGTTTGGTAATTTTGCAAGCAACACTGCAAGTTCAAGTAAGTTTTTTAAATAAAAGAGAGTTATACAGAAAAACATACTAGAAGGCTACTCCTACCTAAAGCAAACAGAAAATCCCTCTCATTGAATCCAGCTATTCAATTATTAAATTATTCCAGCTTGTTCCATGAATACACTCTTCTTTCTGTGTAGTGGAATTCGACACAATGAACCCTGCAGTGTCAAATGGCCATTGAAAATAAGCTTATTTTGCCTTTTTTCTGGTACATATTGCAATGTTTATGTTTAAATTCACGACTATAATAGCTGCTAGACATTTGTGTTCACCTCACAATTCAATTTAGTTAAACAGCAGGAGAACTCAATGCAACAACAGGGAAGAGTAAGCAGATTTCAAAAAACCAGAAGGGCACGACTTCACAGCATGTGAAAGGTCATTCTGCCATGGAAGGTTTAAAACAAAACAAAGCAAAAGCAGCAAAATGAAAGAGCTCTGGAATGAGAGCTGCAAAGGCCATCAGTCCACACAGCTTCACTCATATAGATGCTTAAACAAATTATGACTTGATCCATATCAGCCATTCAGTGAAGCTACTCTTATCATCTTCCTATGGATATGCAGCTTTGAGGAAACCTGAGATATTTACTGCCACTTTTTCCTGGCCCACAGAATTAATATGTTTGGTAGACACAAGCTGCAAGTATGAGCCTATTTATTTCAAACGCTATCAGCATATTTTTCAGGAGAGAAAATTCAGATGTGCGTAGCACAGGCTGAAACACAGAAAATATTCTCCCAATAAAAGCCTGGGAATGTATATGTAGAACTGAAACCCAAGCTGACACACTTAACTGTGGCATTTCCTTAACAATATTAACTCCAAAAGAAAAGGGAGAAGGCAGATTGCAGGACATGGATCAGAAAGCATGACTTCAATTTGAGTTTGTGTACTTCTCCCAGATTTACACTGGACCTGGTCTGACCTCAAGCATGAAATTCCTTAAATATTTGAAGAAGTTGTTGCAGTTGATTTTCCTCTCAGGAAGAGAAGGTCTGTGGAGATATTAACTGCAGATATAAGGCCCAGAAATTCTCCATTCTAATGCCCATGTTGGCAATTGCTATTCCTTGTAGCTAATTTAACAGTATTTCTTGTAATACTACAAGTGAATTGAGCAATGTGAAAGCAAAAGCACAGAAAACATGCTAATTATTATTCTGCTATCTTTTAACAACATACTGGAATGTTAATAGGAGACAGAACAGTTCTAACAATGTTTTTAAGAAAACCCTCATAATTATGCAAATTTCCTGTAGTTAAGGCTTGGCAGATCAAAGAACCTGAAAATGAATTGGATAAGGACAGCTGTATGGGCCTTTTTATTTTACTCTTTGCACGAATATTGCCTACATGAAAGATGCCTTAACTCACAACTGAAGTCCTGCAGAATTTAGGAGATCAGAAGCAGAGTGAGGGCCATGGCTTTGAGTACTTTATGATTTACTTAAGCCCCAGGGCTGGAGGGATAACTCAAGGTGATTGGTTGCAGTGGTCCAGCCAACAATTGTTCCCCCACTGAGGCAATAAATAACAGCAGCTGACTTTGGAGGGGGACACAAAAAGGAATTGTAAGTTTTGTTTTCATCAGAAAAAGAACTATGTTTTTACTCCTGTTACTTCTTGGGAAAGGGATTAATTATTTTAAAATTTTGATTAGCTCATTACTCCTTTCAGATAATTAAAAGCTTCAAATATGGATTGTCCTGTAATATTACATAAGGAAGGCAAATAAGTTGATGAAAATTACTTTTGAAATAGCATATAGATGTTATACGAATAAAAGCTTAATGTGGAAAAGATGATTTATAGGTTTATACATGGCCCAAAAATGCCACGTGGGTTTGGTATTGCCTACCAGTACACCTAAGGAATATTGCTTGATGATTTCCTGATTGTCAAATAGAAGAGGATTGTGATGTAATGGGCTGTTTTTCCAGACAACAACCTGTACAGGCCAGTAATTCTAGTTAGGACATTTACTGAATCTTACACATAACACTTGCAAGAGAAGAAAATCTAGCCACAAATGTAATGTAATACCCTCAGAAAACATGACTTTCAAAAGTTCTTGCAGGAATTATTACACTCAAAAAAATCTATTAACTTATTAGTGTTGAGAAACTGATCAAAGACAGCATTAGAAAATTCCCTGTAGCAACACTGCTGGGGTCATAAATACACTTGGAATTCATTACTGTTATTTCATAATGTCAGAACAGAAAAGGAAATTCATCATGCCTGGACTCTGTTAGGTTTTTATTATTGTAAATATGGTAGCTGTGAAGGGAATATAGCAGTATTAAATCACATTTGATAACTGTTTCTTGGAGTAAATAGTAGAAACATTGCATTTCTAGAAGAACTGCTCCCCCAAACACAAACAAACAAAAAAACAACAAAGCCACAACCAACCAAACTCAGCAAACCCTAAAGAAGATGTTTAAGAAAAATGCATTTGCTTTTGTTCTTGCAGAAAAAAAATTAGGAAAATGATACATGAAATGGATCCAAATTTTAGGCTAGTGTTATTCCACACATTTGTAAGATACGTGCATTGTTCCATGACATAGAGTTAGAAAAATGTCTATTTTTAAAGCATGTACAAACACAAAAATGCTACAGTATCAAGATATGTTTTTGCAGCTATCTGGTTTGTATTTTAGGACATCTTCTTTCTCTTTAATTTTTCCCAGGTGGAACTAACAGTCCTGAGCACACTACTCATAGTGAGAGCATTGCCAGTGATTCAAATTGACTCAGGACCTTAACATGTTAGCATTTTCCCCCCTAAATTATTGCTTTTATTTAAGTTAGTGTTATACAGAATATAATCTTCCCAGTGAACTACTGGAACTATTTTTTTAAAATCTGAGTTTGAAATGAGACTGGAGTGACAGCTACAGATGACTGCACTTACTGATCATGTTCAGCTTATGAGTTTGGGATTTTTGCCTAAGAAAGAAATGAGTCCATTATAGTCCTAAGATTACCAGTCATAAATGAGACTAATAAAGCACTTTGTACAGTCTCCTGTGTTTTCTAGCAGCCACCAGTACACATCTAGGAAGGCAGCAGAAACCCCAGGACATTGTAACATCAGGCACTGCCTGGACCACAGCCTAAGGGATGATTCTCTCTTTGGTTGCTTTGTTTTTGGACTCCTGCAAACTGTGACACCTGCACCATCTCAGGCCATTAAACCTTTAGTTACAATACAAGCTGCACCAAGCACCCTCTTCCTTTGATTTTGACCCTGTTACCTATGGATTGATACCCTGCAGTTCGTGCAGTGTTGGAAAGAACACAGGCATTCCCTCTCCAGCTTCCTTAGGCTACTCAGGATCTGATTTTGTTAGCTGCCAGTTGTAGTGAACAACTCCAGAGAAATACATTCTGTTTATCCTGATCCTTTGTCACCTGGCTACTAGGATTGTATTTAGGTATTTCAAGGCCACTGCTGTTTCTTAATACATAATTGCTTAGGAAGCAATTAGAAGCTTATGCTATTTCACAAACTGCTCATATTTTACCCAACAATTTTCTGCTACAGCCAACTGTTCAAACCCAACTGGCACAGGACAAATGAAAAAATAATGCAATTGCTATGTTTGTAATAAAAACGCAATCTGTAAAGAAGGAAGAGAACATTGAGGGTTTGGCATTGTAAACTGAAGGCACCATTGAAACCATTCCCATTTCCTCTGTCACCTTTCCAACTCCTTAGGTTGCTGAGAAGCACAAACACAGACAGAATGTGCCACAGGTATTCCCACAGTGAATTTCTCTTACCTGACCCATTTTTCAGGTACCCATTTGCATCTACTGTGGTGTACATGATGTAAGGACCAGGCTGATTAACTCCAAAGGGCTATAAGGGATAAAAACCAAAGAAAAAGGCAGGCAACATTTTAAGAACAGAAAAAGTTATAGCAATTAACAGTAAACTGAAGAAAAATATTTTTACATTAAGAATTTATTTTTTATATTTTAACTTCAAAATATTACAACTGTTTTGGTCATAGCATTATGTGGAAATCAATTTTCAAAATCACAGTAATCAGTTGGCTAAATAATGTTTAGTTTGTCCTGAAGAAAGCTATACTATTCAGTCTTCTGGCAAAAGGCTTAATGTTTCCTTGGAAGCTACAAATAAAGCAAAAACCCCCTAAAAATTCAGAGAAATAACTGCTTGTTCTGAAAAAGCAGAACTCATTTGATACTGAGAGAATCCACTATCGTTATGGTATTTCTGAATTGAAAAATACTACATAAATTTCATCTTTTTAATAATTATTTAGCAGTGTTTCATTTAATTAACAAAAGTGATTGAACAGTTACTTGTCAAGTATTGGTATCTACTTTAAGCAAATTTTTTGAGGAAGAAAATGTACTTAAACATCAAAGTACAGTCATGAGGAAAAATAAAACAAAAACATCCAAGGAAGTTCAGCATTACTGAGTGATGAACCATAAGAAATGCACCTAAGTAAGAAAGGGTGGGAAGGGAGAGGATGAGAGACAACTACAGGCATAGATTTAAAAGGAATTTTTCCTTTTTTTTCCTAGTGCTGAATTCAAGCTGATATTAGGACATCAAATCCAATCGAGAGCTTTCAAGTAAGTTATAGAAGGAAGACTAAAAGAGATGATGACATGTTTCACACCATGCCTCAAAAAGTAGTAAGTTTAAACCACGGGAGTAAGTGATAATGATGACAGATGAGATCAAAGCCAGAAAATAATAACTGATTAGAATGAAAACTAAGGAGACCACAAAGATGATGCTAATGCAGATCTATGAAAGATGAGTGAATAAGGTGAAATTCAGATTTTTTTTGGTGCCACATAGCTGTACTCTGGCAAAATGTACCTTCTGTTACTTTCTGTCAGAGAACTCCTATTACAGTGGGAGCAGTAGTGTTTCAGTGATCTCAATAATGAAATTTCCACCAACATCTGCTGTTAAGATTTGCTTTTTAAATCCTTGATTTTTGTAATTAAGTTAATGATACTATCAAACCTCATTATTTTATAACTGAAATTAAACCTCGTGTCTCAAAATAGGCTTGAAGCAAAGGTTAGCCCCATTTGAAGCCGTTTTTCTACTTTCAAGTCAAAATTAAATGTGAAATTTTTGCAGCGCTAAAGTGCTTCTGATTCCTCTAAGTTCCTCTTTCAGGCCAACTTTCACTGTGAACATTGCTAAACAATTTGGTAAATGGCAGTTTGGTGGGTAAGTTGCAGATCTCTGGAGATGAATAAAATAATCTAAACAGAAAACACCACATGTGTGTGGTTGTCTGCGGAATCATCAGAGCCCAGCGCACTTCCTTCCTTGGCTGTGTCCACTGCTGCAGTTTGGCCCAGAAGTGGCTGGATCTACCCCACAGTCAGCTTTGCCTGGACTTTCTAAGTGCCCACAAAGACCTGGTAAAATTCACAGTTTGGGCACCCAAGTTCCTCTAGTCTCTGGTACATCCCAGCCTCTGGTGTGGGGTAACAAAGCTCCTGCACAATCACTCAATTGATTCCAGCTCTGAGCAGCAGCTGCCCAAAGTTAAGGGTCTCACAGAAGCACAAACTGGCCAGTCATGATTTGGATTACACATTCTTCCAGTCAATAGCTCTCTTCATATGTTGAGAGTTTTTGGTATAATTAGACTTCAGCTTATTTGAAGCTAAATACTCAACAAGGCCATAGTTACACTTACTGTTATTTTCCGAGGACAGTCGTTAGAACAGAGGCCACTGAGAACTGCAAGAACAAAAATGAGCATGTTGTGTTTATGGCCACAAACCATCTCAGAAGCACCACCTTTGGAATATGGTCAAGTCCAGTGATAGTGTCAGGGAGCCATTAAAACACAAAGAAAATAAATATCTTCTTTGTGATTTATGGTAATGCATAACATTTCCTTATCTGTTGGAAGCATGCTTGGCAGAAATTCATCAATGTTTTACCCCACCTCACTGGTTAACCAGCTCCAAAAGGACAGATTTGCCAGTTAGAAAAATTCCAAATTAAAACATTTTTAAAACAGTGAACTATACATTTTATTCATTATTCTTCATTTCTAACCACTTAAAATACTGGCAGAGATTCAGCTTTACTGTTCTGACAAAAAATAAAGGCTTTTCCTTCTATACAAGGCATTATTTTGGAACTTGGTTTAAAGCAATTCACAAAAAGCTGTAACAAGCAAAAATCCCATTACCAATTTATTCTATTAATTCAAAAGTATTATAAGCAGGTGTATATAATGCTAATTAATATCTAAAGCCTGTGACACTTGTTTCAATTAATTGTTTAAAACTTAGTAGTTTGAAAAATCAGTTTCATTCAGGAATCTCTGTTAAAAACCTAAATGAGGGACAGTGAAAGCCATCTGTTCTGTAAGCCAGGACATCCTGTCACACTGAGTATTAGAAGAAAACAACAAAACCCAAACACATACAATAATCTAAGGTCCATTCTGATACAAAATTTGGACTTCTAATGGCAACAGTTTGGTTGAGCAGCAGGCCAGTAATGGCTATGGGCAGGGAGGAGGAGGCACACCAGGTACTGAAGCCAGAGGAAAACATTACTTCTTCATGAATTATGGTATCACAAAGCAAGCATGGCAGACAGAAAATGAAGATTTGGACCAGATTTGAGGGCAGGTCATCCTAACCACTAGGAGTTTCTTAAAGCATTTTCTGTCTTCTTTGAGGGTCCACTGAATTAAGGGTACAAAATGCTTGGAACCAGGGAAATAACAAAAGGTGCATCTAAGACATTCACAGTCTCCCTATGTGAGTCAGAAATGGCATTGCTCTAATAATTTGTGTGTGAATATTAACAATTGTCAAGATTCCTAAATTAGCATTCTTTGCTAGTGATTTCAAAATGTTGAAATTTCTATATACAATAAGATGTAATATTTTATACAGTCCAAACCCCACAAATATCTGAACAGTTAAGATAAATGTGTGTGGCAAAGCAGAATTTGAAGACGATATGCACCTACAAATAGACTTTTAACACTACAGCTTTAATTTTATCTATTAAACATAGGTGAGTATGCAAGTGGATCCAACTCTTCCCATTTTGATGCAAAAGGGCACACTGAAATTTGCTGTTCAGTTTCATCCCTGGAACAAATTACCTGGCCAAGTATATTTGACACCAGTTATAATGAGCAAAGCTGTTCTCATTGTCCATATGCCAAATAAGTGAACACAATACATTTATTGATACAGTAAATCACACAAAGCACATTTTGTTAGAAATACTTTCCCCTGTATCACACTAAAAATATTTTTAGACCCTCATTAATTCCCATTTCCTGGGGTTTCTATGCAAAAATACTCACACCCTAAAAGGGTGCTAAAAAAAGGCTTGTCCCAGTTTTTAAGATAGATTTACATAGAGTGAATAAAAAAAGCATGTTGCAAACTACTCCCTACCCCATTAAAACATCACACAATTATAGTTCTGGTATGGCTTTGTGAAGTGTAAGATTTTCCTAGAGGATTTGCTGCATACTTTTGTGAATTACACTACAGATATATGGTATTATTTAAAAGAAGGCTTCCACCAACATGATAAATGATTAAACAGTATCACTATGAGAACAGAGCTCAGGCTGTGGACAAAGTAATAATAGCATCAGCCCCCAGCAGTAGCTGCAGTTCTGTTCTCTTATGGTGGGCAGAATGTGTGCTTTAGAGGACTAGATGCATTTAAGTAAGATGAAGGCAAATACAATTTTTGAAGGTGAACCTCTAATTGTTGCTAGTGAGCTTTATCTTCACAGGCTCCCATACAGCCACATTTTTCACTCATTCTCAAAAAATCAAGCAAGACAGACAAGAAATGAGCTCAAAGCTTAAGACCTTTGCAGCTGAAGAACACGGGCATGCAGTTTAAAAACCTAATTATGAATATTGTAATTTAACTTAAGCCTTTTAAACAAAGTGTCATTAATTCACACACCCTAGCCATGTTGATGGCCACTCTGTGCTCTCAGGGTAAGGTGTGGTTTGTGCCACGTGGATTTGGGCTGGCAACACAGAACTGACTCCCACAGGGATGCAAAGTGACCCTCAGAACAGATCATGCAGTGTAAGCAAAACACACCATGCCAGGAGTCCTTGAAATGAAATCAGCCCCTTTTGAAGGCAATTCTGCATCATTCCCACATGACACACACATGAACTCCAGCAAAGCAGGCTTGTCATGGCAGAGGTACAGATCATTACCATAACGTTTTCATATGCAACGGCTCAAATATTCACATTCTTCTCAATATCCCATTTTGACTTTATTATGCATTGATAACTTACCAATAACTTTAACAAAATAGGCATCTGCTTCAAAGTTATTTTTCAATGTATGGATGGCAAAGTCCTCGTTGGAGTAGCCTTTGCTTAACACAATGATATCCAAGATTCCCTAGAGGAAAAAAATCCCAAGTTTACATTAGAATGCTTATTTACTCTTGGGAAAAAATACTGTGCAGCAAAGTTTACACCTTTGCTATTTATTTTAATATCTTTCAAATGTTATGAATATAGTGCAAATCAATGTGGGATGGAGAGGGCCATCCACAGCTCAGCAGGACAATCCAAGGCTGCACAGGCAAGGTCTGTGCAGGGCCCAGGGATGGGCACAGCCACACCCAGAGCCTGTTTGCTGGGCTGGGGAGCTGCACTTACATCCTCATAGATGTCAAAGAAGGTCGCTACCACGGCGTCCTTGATCTGATTGAGATCCGAGAGCTCCCAGAACACCTTGAACATGCGCCGCACGCTCTTGCAGCTCACGTTGTTGCATGGGACATTTTCTAGTAAAAATGCTTGTTGATTGCTGTAAAACATACATATATAATACATAAACCAACTTGAGATAAGTCTAAATTACAGAAATTTAAAAATATTGTAATTAAATAGTTTAAGTGCTCTGGAGTTAAATGTAATAAAAGCACAGCTAGTAGCCACTGGGTACTTGAAAAATCCGCAAGTACTTAGGTGAACTTTACAGACAGAATTACAATCATTGTCATGCCTGACTTAAAACAATCAAAACAATAAATAAATTGATCCAAACCAACAGGAGTAACTTAACTATTCAGTCAAAGGACTGAACATATACTTACTTTATTCTAAAAAAAGTACAAATGAACTTATCTGCTGTTTTCCTTAATCCCTTCCACACTCCGTCAGCTTAAACACTATTTAAAATGTGTCCATGCTTTTTCATTATTTCATGACAGCTTCTTCTCATCCCAGCTCCATTAATACTTTTTCTTACACACTGCATGTGTTAAGCAAATTTGAGATTAAACCAAAACTCTATTTGTATGTTTTCCAGTGTTTCAAACAAAATATAAAACACAGAACCTAACCTGCTAAAGTGCAGTAAAAATAGGGCAAGACAAACCAAGTTGGGCACTTGCTGACATGTAACAGAAAGACAGATGCAAAACTAAACAAGGAACATAGAAACCAAGCAGAGTACCAGGGCTAGTGCAGAAAAAGCTCCCCTTAAAAGAGTATCCAGTAGGTGCCTATGGGTCAGTGAGAGACACAAGGCTCCCACTCTTCCTGATAATGTATCAGTGCTTCTGGAACTGGGAAAACCTCACATTTCACCAACCCCAGTCCAACTCTTCAGGCAGGTTTGTATCCCGGGAGCCTGCTAGAATCCTTCATTGCCTCGGCAATGGAAACAGATGAAGTTTCCTCCTCTCCTTCTGGGGGCAGAGCCAGGAGCCAGAGCAGTGTTCTGTAAAGGCAGCTCAGCTGTCAGAGCCCAGGGCAACAGCCAGAACCATGTCCTCAGTGTGACCCTGAACACGCTGCTGGCTGTGTGAGGACAGCGAGGTGCGTTCTGTGTCTCAGCAGCATCCAGGATGCACAGGCACACACAGGCACTTCTCCTTAGGCAAATCTCTGAATCAACGTATGGCCAAAAGGAAACGAGGTCATCTGCAATATTTAAGGTGCTGTATTATCTGTATCTGAGAACTTCTAATCAGAACTTGAAATTCTTAAGTGCTCACATTCATTTCATGTATTACCTAAGTATCATATCAGAATAGCCAACTCCAAGGTAAGGTGACAAGCTGAGCTAAGCAGTTTGTTTCAATTTCTCTTTTTCATCATCTCAACATAGCTTTTAAAAATTTGGACAAACTTCTACAAAGACTCAGTTCAGATTTTTTTAAATTGTTGGAAATTACTTAGATGATAATTATTTAAAAGATGAGAGACTCATGTTTGCATTATACTCTGCAAATATACACTACTCAAGTCTAAGCTAGAGGCCTTGTGAATGGATAGACACAAGGAGTTTATTTACTACAGGAAACTTTTTTATTTTCTTTCCTTACAACTGAGAAAAAAGGAAAACATTAATCAAAGTGCATTGAGTATGGAAATGCCACTTTCCTTCACCCTTCTGTATCTACAAGAGAAACAGAAGACAAACAGCAGGAAGAAAAAAGCAATCTCAAACCCTAAACAGATGCTGAAGACCCAAGAAGTGCACAGTGGGAGAGCTCTCTTGTAGAGGAAATGAATTAATCCATAGATGTAGCATCCCCAGTCCTGTGTGCTGCATCTCAGCCCGGGAGGGGGAAATGTTGCTGTGCAGGCCATGCTGCAGCAACAGGGAGTTGCAGGCCCTGATTTTCTGCAGAGGGGAGAGAACTCTGTCTCCTCAGCTGCTCAGGCTGTCCCTGGCAGACATCTGGATTTGGCCTGTGAGCTGCCAGTTGAATCCTTCCATGATTTAGGCCTGTGATACACAAGGAACCCTAGAATCAAAGTATCTACTTCCATGTTTCATTTCTGATACATACTATAATAAATAAGTGCAAGCTTATGGCCTTCCTATTATTTTGAACAAAATTTTCAAGATTTCCCATCAGAAAGAATCTCCCTGTAACAAAGATAATCATCTGCATCCTTAAAATGACAAAGCAATGTCCTTGAAAGCCTATAAAGACAGACACTTCTGTAATGGTAAAACCTAAAAAATCAATGCTAAAGTGCTCTACAAATGTGTAACAGTCAATACCAAACAATTCAGCTTCAATGCTACAAGAGAGAGCACAAGAACTCTGAACTAAGACAGCCTATTGCCCTTAACATGATATTTGCAGAACTTCAAATACTGAGCCATACACACCAATACACAGCTGCAGATAAATAGTCTACTACCTACAACTTCATTCCAAAGTACATTATATCCCAATTTGGTACCTTCTGACCAAAGTCATCTATGCAGGAAAGGAAAATTTAATAAGGCTGAACACCAAAGAAAGACTGAAGAATTAGTTTTATTTTAACATATTCCTTTGCAATTAGAATTAAATATTTACTGCTAATTTCATACATATCTCATACTGTCAGTTTTAGGGTAGTTCATTTAAAATAGCAGGGACATCTAAATTACCACTATCTTACTCCAAACGTTCAGAATAATTGAATTTGCCTCTGGTTTTTTAGATCTGCTCAATTACAAGGTCCTCATCAATCCTTCATTTAAAAGAAGTCCTCTATCCAACCTTCCTTCTGACAAGTGACAACTAATAATGATTAAGGAAGAGGTAATTTGGTCAAATAAGAGTCCTTCCATATAAAGGATTAATACATATACATTAATTTAAAACTGAGCATGAACACCTAGAAAACTTTCTAGAAGTCTATCATATGTAAAATTTTTTTATTCAGCTTTCCATATCCGGCCATTTTCTGTCTCTAAGTTTCAGTCTTTACTGTTATCAACAGTGTCAGAGAAAGTATTGTCAACTTGACCAGTGAAAAACATTCCCTTTCAATAAAAATGGGTTTGAAAGACTTAGATTACATATTTGCAATGCAAGATCCCAATTACTAGTGTCTAATTGGAAACAATTGTTAAACAAAACTCCTTTCATCTAATTAGATGGGAGATAGATGCTTATAAACTCACATGCAGTACTTAAAATTCCAAAGTTATCAGAGTCAATTTAAAATCAGCATGTGAAAAAATGAATTAATTTCGGTAAGACAGGAGGTACAGCTGAACCAATTACTAACTACTGATAAAATCCCTTCACCTATTATTATTCTATATACACACACAATTTCTAATACAGAATCCATGTATATATCTAGCCTGAAAAAAAACCCCTGTGGATTGGAATTCTAATGTGCAGGTTTCGACTTAAGTCAGAAGTTACAAGAATTCAGACTGAACAGATAAATATGTAAGGATCTAAAAACCTTTTAGCACCTTCACCTGTTGGAATTTATTGAGTACCTGTTGAAATATATTGAGTCTTAATAAAGGTTCAAAAGGTTCAAACCCCCACAACACCTGCAACCACAAGTGAAATTCCTTTTTGTTGTTTCTGGTAAGGAATGTCTCCACACTGTCAGAATATTACACAGTGTAATTCCAAATCAAAGGGTTATGGCAGGAGATGAAACAGCAGAGTCTTGTAACAGTTCTGGCAATATTTGAAACTGTTGATAATTTTCCTGACTTGTCCACTGGGCAGGACACTAAACCAACATTATGCCCAACTGTGGTAGTTTTATTTCAGTCTTTTGTAGAGATTTCTAAGGATTTGATCTGAAAGTACTTTCCTGAATTGTGATGGAGGCATATAATTGATTTTAATCCTTTTCTTCTGTTATCATGTATTGGTATACTTTCAGATGAACAAAATTGTTTCTGCCTGCTTTAATTTCTTTACATTACAGACAGCAAGCAGAAACCAGGCTTCCTAAATGATAGCATAGATTGAGGTCAAGAGTTTACAAAAATGCTTTTATAATTTAATCACAGTAATCAATCACTGAAATTAGATCTGTAGATGTAGCATGAAAGGCTTCAGAGAAAGAAATAAACAGCTTGATCCAGAAGTGCTTAAAATCGATTAAATAAGGTTTTCATTTTAATTTGCTCTAATTTAAGGACAGCTTTTAATTTAATTCCCACACTGTTTTAATTCTCTCCAATTAGTGACCCAGTTATACATTTTAAAAGGAAGTATTTGCTTAAGTCTCTCAGAACCAGTGAATTAATATTGAATGTGACATTTCATAATGAGTGCAAAAAAAAGGGACTTTTGCTCCCATCCTGAACTATAAAGCATGTTTCCATTACTTTTCTACAAATACTGGATAGATACAATGTTAACATGCAATGTATTTTTTGATTTTTAGGTTACTTTACTCTGTTTTTGAGAATCCCTCAGTTTTCTGAATCTCCCTTTTAATAGGTTGTCACATCATCTGTCAGTACCTTCAGTCCTTATGCCTTACTATGTCACTCAACTTTGATGTCAAGTTTAAAAATAATTTTGAATGCACTCAATTGAATAAGCAAACAAATTCAGAAGCAAGGAGAATAAAAGTGTATCACAGTAGTTCATTGCAACAGGACATAGGTGACTTCTGGGCTTCTACAGGAGTAACTATTTACAAGCTGTTTAATGATTTTACACGACATTACATTGCTGTAATTATACACCAGCCAGAGGACAGAGGCTCCTAAGGCTTAAAACAGCTTCAAGTACATTTCTGAACTCCATAAATCTTCATGCAGCCCTTGTGAAGTGCACCAGCTATCAGGATACACATGATAGTACAGCTCAAAACACAAGATTTCTGAGGCTTAGATAAAAGCAAAGACAGCAATTCTACAGCTCCCACGTCACTGTGTTACTGTGGCAAAGGGAAGGCTGGTTCCAGCTTGCTCTCTAGACTGTCTGGAGTCTCTGTTCAATGACTGCTGAAGAGAAGATGCAAAGTCCCAGTTGAAGAGAGTCTGGAGTGAAACACCTGACATTCAGGGCCTGAGTGCTTTAACTCTGCCTGGCAAGCTCTGGGCCGTAACAGCATCACCTCCTTCTCGTCTGCCGTGTCTGAATAGAAACAGCTGCTCTGCTGTTATTTTAAGGCTCAGAGGTACAGACAGAGCTCAGCTGCTCACAGCCTTGTCATGAATCACATCATGTAGGCTGAACACAGGCACGCTACTCTTCAAACTGGGTCATTTTTAGGTGTGTGTCACTATCTGAAGAATTCCAACACAAAAATGTCAGTGGGGGACTTATGTTTAGGCAACCACTAGAAGACCTGAATTGACTTCTTGGACTTCAGCTCCAAATTCTCTTACTGTCTGAAGCATCAAAGTGTGGTCCTCACTTATTTTCCATATTGAGTATACATTCAAACGATGAACTTGCACCCAAGATCATTCAAAATACTATGTAGGGGATGATAACAAATACACCTGTATGAGAGACTTATTCTTCTTTGTAATGCATTAGTGCAAGTATCTGTCAAGTAAGAAAGACATTAAGACTCCATCAAGTATGGGTTAAAATAGCTTTTACAAGCAATGACATGAAGAGAAAGGGAATAGCACAGATAATGTTCCATCTCTGCAGACACTGGCAGAGTCAGTTGTGCAGCACAGACACTGCACTCACGTGCACACATCCTGGCTCTGCTGAGCTTCACTGGCATCATGGTCTCTAGGGCTCTCAGCTTTTCTCCAAAGTAAACAAGTCTATTCATCATCCCTACTGTCAGGCAAAAGCATGTTCACATGCAAACATGGTGCTACACTTCAAGGTAAAGATAAGGACATGCCAGCAGAGCATCCCCAGGTGCCAGGTGAGAGCTGCCCACAGGCTGCTCCGTTCCGATCAGCCGGCTGTGTTTATCTGGCGGCACGTGCTCAACAGCTCGGGAATGCACCTACTCAGGTCAGCTCTTACATGGATCACTGACTCCTCTGTGTACAACAGGCTCCCTGAGAGCATCCCCACATGCCCTCTCCCACCTAGCACCAGATGGTAACAGTAGAAAGTATTGGGAAAACAAGCAATAAAGAAAAAATTTTAAAAAGGAGGATGAGAAGATTACATTGAAAAATTTAATAGGAAAGGTTAGAAGTTTCTTTTTTGAGGGGGTTGGGTGTGTGTGTTATTTATTTTCAGCTCTCTTGGACAATGTAAAAAGCACTGGTAAATTCCTGGCTCTCAGAAAGGGCAAACCACTACTGCATTTTTCAGCAAAGTCACCAGTCACTGCTCACTCCATGACACAGCAAGGAACAGGTTCCCCAACTCTCAGCAGCCTGATGTTACTAGTCAGCACTGACAGCTGAAGTCAGGAATTTACAGAAAATGATTTGGGAAAGGAAAGGGAGAGAATCAGATCCTGAGCTCTGGGAGGAGTGCCTAAAATGCTGCCTCATACTCCAGTCCCTGATGGAACTCCCCACCCAGAGTCCCAGTTTGAGCCTATACAATTATGCACTCTGAATGTAGCATGTAAATGCACACTGAGGTTCAAAAGAAAACACTTAGCAGAGATCAAAAGTCTTGTTCACTTGATAAAATGAATGAGATGCCCAAAAGTTAGTAATTTCTATGACTGATGATTGAACATGAATCTGATAGCTTTATTTCTAGGCTTGCATTACCTTCCAGAAGTGTTCTTCAATATAGCAAGTGCATCTGGGTAGCCATCCATATTGTAATCTCCAATGTGAAGTGTAATTGGAAACGAAATTTCTGTTGAAGATTTGTCATTTTGATATGGTACAAAGCCCCAGACTGTGTCTTTATTTCTGAAGTCTTGCAAAACTGGAATCCACTGTAAAATAAAACAAAAAAAAAGAACAACTAGGTAAGAAAATTTATTTTATTTATTTAAACAATACAGTTCTATTTAAAACAGCTGACACCACTTCATCAGGAGTCTTAACCACTTACAAGTAAGGATTATTTCCTAACTCTGTCACCAAAAGCAAAAAAATAATTTGAAGTATTTTTTATGCACTCAGTTATTCCAGAACAGGAAAATATAGTCAAGGTCTCCATACAACCAGAATATGGAGACATTCAGGAACACCTTAACTGAAATTCAGGCTTGCCTGGATTTTATACTAATCTTTAAATGTAGGTAAGACCAAACCATCAGGGCCATGAGATCCAGAGTCTCCTTTTTTTTTTTTCCCCTGGAATTGCAAGGCAATGCAATGGGCATCCTTAGGAGCTGGAGGATGGATGCAGCCTCTTTAGATTTGTGTTCAGCACCAAATTGCTGAATACTGTCATATGCTGCAGGACAGGTGGCCATTCAGAGGGGCCCTAAAAAGGCAAGAATGGGCAAACAGACACTCAGCTACAGACACCCTGCACTGGGAATGAAGCCCTGCACTGGCACAGGCTGGGCAGCACCCAGCTGGGTACCAGCTCTCCTGAGGGAGGGGAGGGTCCTGGTGAGCAGGAAGGTAAAGCTGGGCACAGCAGCTCAGGCAGCAACACAGCTTTGCACTGGAGCTGCTGCCTGTGCTCCTGCTCAGGATGACCCAGGATTTCTTTATATACAGCACTTGTTCATCTGCATCTGGATTCTGTGTCCAGTTTTGTGCCCCACACTTCACAAAGGATTTGAGAATACTGAGTGTGTTCAGAGAAGGGTCAACAAGATGGTCAGGCAATGAGTATTTCCTCAGAAGACAGGCTGAAGGCACAAGGATTGTCTGGAGAGCAGAAGATTTAGGCAGGATCTTGCAATGCCTGCAAGGAGCCAGCTGAGGAGATGGAGCCAGGCTCTCTACTGTGATACATGGCAGAAGAGCAAGAAAAAATGGTCAGAGTGACATGAGGGAGGTTCTGACTAGAGATAAACAACATAATTAAACTACAAATGAGGCCTTGAGAAGTTGCAGGATTTTTGTCCTTGGGGATTTTCAAAGTGACTGGACAAAGCTCTAAACAACATGGTCAGAATTCAGTTTGCTCCTGCTTAAAGCAGGAGGCTGGATCTAGGTTTCATTTCAGCTTGAACAATTGCATTATTCATGGATATTTAGAAGTTCAAGAGCTTAGATTCCCCTCCTATATCCCCAGAAGCATCAGATACTGAACTGTCTGATAAGAAATTAAGATTAAAGTATCAAACTGAAACTACAAAAGAAATGCAAAGTGTAATTTCTCCAGGACAGGAAATAGAATGCATCTGCACTTACTTTCCAAAGAGCTGCAGAGGTGCAAAACAGGAATTTATCTTAATTAAAATCAAGGTAATTTTGCAAGTTAGTATGAAGCTGAAGTGCCAGGGTTAACATTTCAATGCTACAGAAAAAAAAAGTGCCATTTTAAAAGTCAGAAGTAATTTTGTATGTCAACTAACTGACAATGCTTTCAAAAGGACAGAGGGGTGCCATCTCAAAGGACTGCTATCACCAACATCAAAAGCATTTAACAGATCTTACATGTCTCTCACCCAAGCCTTAATTTAGCTGTTTCAGGAACCAGAATGAGATCCATGACAGTATCATATCCTGCCATGGAAAGACTCCCCCAATGCACAATCCAGTGGTCAACAACAGTCCTGCCACGTGATAATTGTGTGTGACACTTGACTGCTCCCTTGGGATTGCAAACCACCACAGGCAGATCAGAGAAGCCCCCAAGAGCCTGCAGAAGTGCCCTGAGGTGGGTGCTGTGTGGAGCCCAGAGATGGCTGAGGAGCCTGGGGCAGTCCTGCCTGTCACTGCACATACCCTGCGTGTGCCATGGCTCTGAACTGAATCATCACCTGCAACACCCGCTGCAAACTCAGACCTGCATCAAACACACCTGGACCCTCACACCCCACCACGTGCACATGTCTAATTAGTTACTCCTAGCTGCTGAAGGTTTGGAAAAATCTAAGAAACAGAAAATAAGGACAATACTCCTACCCTGAGGGAAATTTTTCAGAGGGTTGGATTTCTTAGCACTTACTTGTCATGTGGAAGACAAGATGAAACAATATTATTGTAAAATAGTCTAATTTTGAAAAACAGTGATTGAAATCAGAACCATGAAATATAATATAGCTTTTACTTTACATGGTATCGTTCACACAGTCATTGCAGTAAAATCCAATTATATCCATCATATACTTTCTAAATGTTCCCAGATATAGTAATACTATCTTAAACAGACAAAATTAAAAATGAATTTTTAGGCACAAATACAAATTTGTTTCTCTTTTTACTCTATTCAGAGTGATTCACAGAAGGCAATTTCACATTCCTAAGGTCTACAATGAGATACAAAACAACGGGTGAGCACAACATCACCTATTGCTACCAAGCAGCAGCACCATTGATGCCACAGAGCAAATCCATCCATGCCATGGAAGCAGCCGTGGGACTTTTCCCAAAAGCAACTGTGTAACATTCAAGAACATCAGCCTTGTTTGATGCACAACCAGATCACATCCCAGCACCAGCTGTAACTTACAGACAGTTTAAATTCAGAGTAATCCATGCTTTTGGTGAAACTCCTTCTGTAGATTTCTACTACGAACTGCACTATTGTGTAATGTAATGCAAAATTAATTGTTTGTGTGCCTCAGGACATAGAGTTCAGTACAAAAGGCAGAAAAATGGAAATGTGTTTGTCAACAACATAAATCTCCTGCTTATTTTATATTTCATAATGCAGACAATTACTTTAAGCTTCATGTTTGCTGTAACTATGTTAATAGGAAAAGACTACAATTAATTTTTTAATTTCTAAGATTGAAATAGGTGGGTATAATGAGGACACATTAAGTTATTTTTTCCAGTTTTCTGATCATATGATTTCTCCTATACAGCTCAGATGAGAAAAGACAAAAAAAAT
Source organism: Irena cyanogastra (assembly GCA_013397155.1). Classification (NCBI taxonomy): domain Eukaryota; kingdom Metazoa; phylum Chordata; class Aves; order Passeriformes; family Irenidae; genus Irena; species Irena cyanogastra. The sequence goes on along the minus strand of VWZV01017074.1, from coordinate 164,311 downwards.
GATTAAGTGTACTTTTAAAAGAAATTTTAAATGAACACATAAAATTCAGTCAGAGCAATCAGATTCACTCCTTCCTTTTCTGTTAAATTCTTTATCATAGCATCACTACTAACACCACTTAAAACATTTATATAGATATATTGGATCCTTCAAATAATGATTTGTAAGCTAAAACAGGAAAAATATTTAAGTGCTTGAAAATTTGTTTTTAAACTCTTCAAAAATTTGTTTTTGAAGAAGTAGAAAAGAGAATGCTTTCCTGCTCTGTGAAAACAGCATCATTTTCATTTCGAACAAGATGTGGGGATTTGAGAATAATGTAAAGCTCCTTGCAGTCACTGTAAAGGGCTCATTTCTTACAAAGTCCACACTCCTCCATACATTAGGGAAGGCACTTCTCTTGCTCAAAAGTCTGTGAGCCCAACCTGTGGGATTAACATGTCTCCATTTTTATATTATGGCCAGAAACCCAGGAAGCACAAAACCCACCCCCAGATGCTGCTGCTTCCAGGCCACAGAACACAGGCTGGGAGCCAGCTGTGAGTCACAAAGTTGGGAAGTTAGTAGCCCGTTCCTGGCCAATACATTTTCTGGGAATGCCAAAGATGAGCATCAGGAGTGGCCTGAAAGAGCTGCCACAGCACCAGAAGTAACACAAGTCCTTTCCCCGGGGCTCCCTCTCTCAGTGTGCTGCAGTTCAGCTGCACACAAATACCTCACAGGATTTCAGCATGCATTAGGCTTTCAGTGCATGCAAGGGTCACCTGAATCCCTTAAACTGCTGAGGAAATTACTGTGCTCTACACCATTAACTTATAGTGTTCAAAGCCCAGAAGATGACAATCCACAGAAAAAGGTAACCAAAGCAGTAAAAAGTCATGTTTTCAATGCTCACAGCTGCTTTCAGAAAGAGAAGCAACTTAGAAATAATGAGAGGATCTTGTAGAATATGACATTTATGAAAACCACAGCAGCTGAATCCATTTCCCCCTTTAAACTGTTACACAGGAATGAGGAGACACTTCTGACACTGACTGACTGCAGCTGATAATCGATGCTGTCACCTCCCTCTCTAGCCTAGAGAATGACACCGTGAAGACCTGGGGTTTCAGGATGCACTGCTGTGTTCTACTTCAGACCTGCTCCATTTCCAAGAGGAATACAGCTCTAACCTTTCTGTTGTACAGAAAGAGGTTATAGGAATCATCAAGCCCACAAAGAAACTCTCAGATGAAGGGACTGAAATAATAAAATTTGCCTCAGGAAACAAATGAAAAATCATACAGAATACTTGGCAAAATTAAAGAAGAATTAGTCATCTCTAAGAATATCACTGAATCTAGAGTTTCTACATTAAACAGTACCAAGGCCTTCAAAACATTTCCCAGATTAGACTGTAGCTATTGCAGGTGAATTTAAAGAAGTCTGAGGTGTCCTAACACCTGCCACAATCTGAAACAGCATATAGGATTCCACTTGGATCTGACAGTAATTCTGCTGTTGCTATGGAAACATTCACATTCCTTAAAAACCTTAAGAGGTCTGTATCTCCTTAAGCCACTCGTGTGTATTTTGTTGGCCTTTACTTCTGCTCCACCATCTGAAAGAAAAAAATCTGAGATACTTCTAACACTTAACCCCCCCAAACCAGCATCACATAAATTAAAACCTATGATGAAAGGTTATCCTTGAAATAATTCTCCTAGCTTGGCCTGCCTTTCCAGTAGCCATCCAGCTGGGCCAAAGACATAATGAGAAATATCCTGACAGACAGGATCTTACTGGAACAACTCTAAAGCCTGACATGCCACTGCCTGCCTCTCCTTAGTGTAAGTTTTAGAGCCACTAATTGTACAGCTGTGTATTTCTAACTGTTATGCATTTCATCCCAAAGCATCACACACTATCACGGAACTGCAGTAACTGTTTCTTGTTTGGTTTTAGCAAATGCTACAGCAAACAAGCAGGAAAGACAGAACCAGGCCCAGAAGGCAAAGTATTTTTTTTAGAAGACTGTCATCTCATTTAAGATTTTTCAGATTCAAGATCAGTTTCTTTAAAAAAATAATGAAATTCTGAAAACAAGAATTTGTTGCTACACTCTTAACTAAAGAAATAAGCCACAATACCCTACAGCAAAAACTAAAAAAAGACAATGGAGATATGGAGTCTTCTGTTTTTGCAATAATAGACTTGCAATTTCTCAGTTTCCCACAAATTCCCTACCAGTTCCCCAAGGGATACCATCCCCTTGTTGAAACACATTCTGCCCACTACAAGAGCTCTGTGGTATTTCCCTCAAATTGTAAAGTGGTTAGCAAACAGAATCTATTCCAGTCTGTTGCCACAAAGTTTATCACTTCTCATGAAAAGTAACTGATTTAGTCAAAGCTTATCATGTGATCTCACAATGACCAAATTCAGTGAAATGAAATATTTTACTTCCAAACAAATATAAGAATTCACATATTTGAATAGACTTCTACCTGAAGGAAGCATGCAACACATGGGGAAAGCTGCAGACATATGAATGAGACACTGATACTTTTCACTGTTTCAGAACAGAAAAGAGAAAAAGTTACAAAAGAAAAAAGCTCCATCACCTCCAGATGAGTGCAAGAAAAGAGTATTCTAGATAGAATTCTTTAAAAGGTTAGACCAGAAAAAGTCATTATTGCATGCCATTTGATACTGTCATTTTTAATTAAAGCCATTCTAAAAATAGAGAGGGAAAATTGCTTTAAAGTTTCTAGGTAAGTCCAAATACTTTTTAATACTTTTTTTCTAGCAGGGTGAGAATCTTTTGGATTCTTTGCTGTTTAAAATAAAGGGGAAATATTTGACTGCTAATTTTTATCTCAAAAGTCATTATCACTTGGAAATTTTTTTCAAATTGAAACTACACAGTGAAATTCCTAAATTGATTAAACAAATTAAACATAAGTTAAATATCTGATGTATTTGTGACTAAGTAGTTTACTCCTGCCAAAAAAATGACCTTATGAAGCATGATAAAAACTGGCTGCATGCAATGTTAGATCAGAGCAGATTACAGTAATAGACTCTATCTTGAAAGAAATCTGATATTATGCATACTGACCCACACCTTCCTCTGCCATTACTGCACCACTTCCCTTTGGGAACATATCTTGAACAACAGGATCCTCAGACCCCACTACTCTCAGTGGTTCCTGCTGTTTGTGTGGGGTTCACTTTCTACAGTGAAATAACTTTTAATTTGGAATGTTTGTCTCAAATTTACTTGAGGAGCAAAACTCAAATGCCTTTTAATTCTTATATTATCCAGAGTAAGGAGGTAAACTGAGAGCTCAAGTGCAGCTGTCCTTGGCCAAGGAGCAGCCCAGCCACTGCCCTGGTTCTCCCCGGAGCAGAAGCACTGCAAGGATCACAAACTGAGCACCCACTTGCTTTGTGCAAAGGCTCTGACCCTTAACTCAAACTCTGCTGTACCCCAGCATGCAGCAATGCTACAATCCATTGGCTGTGTTCTGTGTGTAGAGAGGATGAATGTAAAAAAACATAAATCCAAACCAAAACAAGAAACCAACAACCCACAGCCAAACACACAGCAAAACGTGACTTCTGAGAACAGAGCTGCTGAGCTCAGAGGGCTTAAAGATAAAAATTACCAATTTTCATACTCTGATGTCATGTTCCATCCCAGTCATTCCCCCTGCACTGACTGGGAGCTTTCCTTTCCTACACAGAGTGATTTTCCTCACTAGAAGGCTACAGCCTGTGTTCTATAAATTTTGATTCTTTAAATGAGAAAAATCTACACTCTAAACTTGGGCTACAAACTGTAACAAGTTCAGCTAGAAATTCTGAATTTCAGATTAGAGAGGGTACTACTTTTAGCACAAAATTCAATTTAAAATTTTTCAGTGAGGGAATAATCAGTAATTCTAACATGGTTAGCAACATGTATGGCACACATTGTCATTTTCTCTGAGCACCCTACAGTGGGTTTTGCTGTCAGCTACAAGCACTTTGTGTCACCTTGGCCTTTAGGTTCATATTGCAAAATATGAATTTATTGAATAAAACATTTATTAAGCCATCCAACAAACATCTGGTTAATTTACTGTATGCTGCAACTTTTATTATAAATCAGGGCACTGTAAATACTTAAGCCAGATGACCACATACTTAAATAAATGAACATAAAATAATCTATTCCATGAATTATAACCATGTCTTTGAAAGCCAGTAGTGTCATGAACAAACAAACCTGCAACAGTATAACAGAAACCCAGCCCTGAAAACAAACAGCCTAAAAAAGTGTTCTATACCACTTGGAAATTTACTTCATTAATAACAAACAGAGACAAAGCAGAAATTAGGGGTAAGAAGTGTGGGCTGGTTCAACAATATATGTGTGTGTATATATATTTTTACTCTAAAGTAACTCCCTAAGTTAAACTAAACAAGCTCATTTGAATTAGATTTGTTTCCAGCTCTTAGCACAAGCCTTGTTTTTCAGCTCATGCTGGGACAGTTATGGTGCTTTGAATTCAGTGTTTTGCAATCAAGGAAGTGGCTCTTCATGAGCATCCATCATTTCTTTGAGAAGAATCATCCATTATAAAGAATTCTAGGAACCTCTTCCACTAAATCCGTATTTTTTCAGATAGGGAACACACAAGTAAATAAATACAATTGTATCCTATAATTACAGGTGAGGGAAATTTCTTTCCTGAAAAATTTCTATTTCCTATAATTTCATAAGCACAGTAATCTCCTTTGTTTTTGCTATTCCAAATTCATATTACCTGGTCCAATCCCAGCTTGGTTAGGTAGATGGCACTTCTTTGACATGATTCATCTTCACAGACTGGTAATAAATGTTCACTTTGTCCATCCCCATCTGTCAAAGAGAAAAAAAAGCCTGTCAGCTTTATATCTGCAAAATCAGAAACCCTATTTATATGAAATAATCAGCTGTGAATAATTTACTCCTTTTTAAAATGTGAAAAATTACATGAGATAAACTAGACCTATTCAAAATCTTTAACCTAATAATCTGTGGGTTTTGTTTGAAGATTGCCTTTGCTAATGTATTTTCACCTTGACCCATAATATTGAGAGAATTTGAAATTTTACCAACATACTGAGAAGATTAAGTCCTTTAATTTAGTCCTAGTAATTTAATCAATTCCTGTGTTCAGTTGGGAAAAAATTAATACCAATCCACGTTTACAAGTTCACCATAAAAACTTATTTAATTTTCTCAGCTAGTTTTGAACTCTTGCGCTGTCAGCAAGACTTTAAGAAGAGTCATGAGTTCACATGTAATATCTTAATCTGTGCTTAACACAAAACACAACACTGGAGAGTTGATTAACACAATGGCTAATAAATCCCAGGCTTACAGAATTAGGTAAATTTGAGTAAATTACAGGTTTTCAAAAATGTTCTTTAAGCGCCTTTAATCCATGCATTTCCAAAACCTTTAGTAGAATAATGACCTTTTAATATTTAAACAAGCAATTACTATTTGTGTCTAGAGTTCTGACACAAAGAGCATAGAGTGAGGAAAAAAGTAATAATTTACTGTCCATTATCTACTCCAGGAGAAATCTCTGTGTTGCCATGGTGACCTCGCAGCCCTGCCTTCCTCCCAGGGGCCAGGCCAGCACTGGCAGCTCCCTGGCTGGGCTGGGAGGGCACAGAGGGAGTGGAACACGAGTGCCAAGAACTGCTGCACCAAGAACCTGGGCTGCCAGATCCCCACCAGAACCACTGCTGGCTTGCCACAGCTGGTAGCCTCAGCTCAGGCAGATTTCACTTTTCCAGGCTATGGAATCAAAGCTCACAGTGTAATAAAAAAAATTCACCTTTTCAACTTGCCTCTTAGCCTGTAGAGCTCTGAGGAGCTGAGTATTTCATTTGAGATAAGCACAGTGTTCACTGTGAACACTGAAATACAGAGAGGTCCTCATCTGGCATGTTAATTACTTGAATAATTTCCATCACTGGATTCTATATTATATCTATAAAATAGTGCAGGTTACAGCCACAAACATCCTCTCAGTCTGGCTCCCTGACAGCTGCTTGGCTGTCCCACAATAAATGAAATTTTTACTGGTCTATGTTTTAAAAATGCAGCTTATGAACATGCTACAAAATAGACTTCTGTATGAACCACAAAGGTGCTGAGAGCACCACGGGGCCTCAGGCACACCTACTGCTTGGCTTTGCAGAAATCCAAACCAGCTTATTTAGGCAAGTGGATTTTGTAAAATTGCTTGATGAAATCTCCTGAGCTAATATGCAAAAACCAGACCATTTGCCTGTCACTGAACCCCTTATTCATTTTCCAGTCCAGTGCTGACCCCAGCCTAGAAGTCCTGTCATACCAGCACCATAAGAAAGGCTTTCTCAGCCTGCCAGACTACATTTCTGTGAAGCTGAACCTCCCTTTGGGGGTGTGTGTACATCTATATCTGTGGAGCTGTATTTTCTGGGTCCCTCCCTTATTTCATCAAGAAGTTGGGAGATGGATAGGAGGGTTATAAGGGGAGGAGGAGTGATGAAAATATCAGACTTCCCCAAATATCTCCAAGTGATAAAGCCAAACTTTTAGTGGCTTCCTACAGCCCATCTGCCTCATGAATTAATTACTTTACCTCACCACCAAACCCCTCCCAAATCCTCACAGCAGCTCTCTTCTCCAGGACAGAGAATTTAGGATGTGAAGTAGCCTAGGTGATGGAAATCTACTAAGTTCACATCCAAAGAGATGGGAAAGGGAATTCCCACTGAACAGAGAAATCAACACAGCAACTATTAAATCTGTCTGAAATCAGCACCAGCTTCTGAAGGTGTTTATTTTTCTTCTGCATCACTCAAGAACAACAATTAAAACGTTTCCTCTTGAATCTTTGCTTGCATGAAAAGATTAAAATACTGTTTTTAAAATACAGTATTTTTAAAATACAGTTTTTTCGAATCTTAAATGGAAGACAGTGTTCAATTCGCTAATTATAAACCATAGAAATATTGAAGGATCTGCTAAAATTTAATTAAGCTGCAGAGATACATGTTTTCTGAGTATAAAATGTAGATTAAGCCCTAATATTTTAAACACACTTCTACAAAAGTTTTGGTCTGAGGTGATATTAGAAGCTTTTCAATAACACAGAAGGACAAAGAACCACCATCCTCTGTTTGAGAGAGGGACAAGAACAAGGATGTTCTCATTTTAAATTATGCTATGGAGCAGAGGAGAATAAAAAATGTTTGATTCTACTTACACTGCAAACATTCATCTTGTTATGCCAATAACTCAGTTTGATAGTGTGGGTAGGTAGTGTTCAGAGTAGGGCAGGACATTGATGAAAACACTCTCAGAGCCTTGAGGAATAACCAATCCATAGGACAGGAAGGACAGAACTGGCACATAATTAGACACAAAGCCATCACCTTCCACATAAAGGTGTTGTAGATAAATTACAAGCTCAAGACTTGATTAAAATATTCAGAATGATTAAAGAATGAATAAATGGAAATATGCATCCAACACCATGCCTTTGTCCCCGCAGACTGAAAATACTAAGATATATATTTTCCATATTGAAGGGCCAGAGTTTCAACTCCTTTGACCAGAAGATAAATTTACAGAATTTCTTTTACAGGATCATGTTTTCAGTTGCAATTTCTCTTCAATTCTGTGTAACAGATATTTAAGAATCCAGTAGTTAAAAAAATAAAGTTCAAGATAAAGAGAAAAATCTGTTGAAAATTTGCAGCAGTTAAAAAAAAAGAGATTTCTTTTAAAAATAAATGTTGTCAAAAAACATCCTGAAAACAAGATGAGAGGCCATTCTTAAGCTGACATATCTCAAATTATTGTTGTATTCACCTGACAAAAGTTTCTCAGATATAGATATCCATACTATGGAGACCAGACTGGTTTGCTTGGATTTTGTTTGGTTTTTATTTTCCTCTTTTACAGTCTGTGCTCAGCTGAATTCAAAGATCACAAAGATGAGATATAAAAACATTAATTCAGCACTTAGAGCAGACAGAACAAATGTTAAACTTAAAAGGTTTCAAGTAAAGCTCCAGCATTGAACATGTAGCTGGAAATAGGACATCAATGAAACAAGAATATCTTCTGAGTTGTAGCAAAATAGTTTAAGAAAAGCCACAATAGTCAAATACTGTATTACAGAAAAGTAGCAATCAAAAGAAGAAAAGCCCAACATTCATCTCTATCATAATATTACATCTTATTTCTTTTCCAGTTTTTATTTCTAAAGCACACCTTACAATGTACAGATCCATCTCTTATAACCAGAAAAAAATGTTTCCTGCATTTCTGAATATTTTTCAAAGACACTGTGAAACCAATGAATTGATACAGCAGCTTTTCCAGTTCTGAAAGAAAATATTTCCTTCTTCATTTTTACATCATTCTACCTTGGAAGCACCTGCTGGAATGCAAACTACTGACCTTGAAGACCACACAAAAAACACCCACAGCACTTGCTAACTTAAGAGCTTTAACTCACTAACAACAAATTCACCTTGGATCCAAGAAACACTTCCTATCTTCATACCTGATTTCAATCTCAATGTAAATAAACATCCTTCAGTTTTAAACTCTGCTCTTGAAATTAAATTTCTCTACAAAGGAAGATAGAAATTCAAAGGAATATCATTAGCACAATTGATCAGTGCAATTAGGCATTCACAGGTGACAAACCATGCATTGGTGACAATGGCTGGATGACTCCATCACACCTATGCTGGTTTCAAGTATTTATGAAAAATACCTGGCATAACATGTCTTAAATAATCTCCTTCAGCCTAGTTCTACCTAGGAAACCTGTTTCTGGAGAACTTCTGTAATCTTCACTCAGTTCCTGGGGTCTCCTTCTCTGTCTTTCTGTCACTCTCATTTAAAAATGAAATCTCATTCCAAACTGGTGGAAATCTTATTTGCAACTTCAATGTCATTTGCAGCAGTAGGTGTGCCCAAACACTCCATACTCCAAATGTCCTGTTTTAGCACCACTCAGCTTGGAGCATCTTTGACAGAGAAACAGAAACTCAACTGTTAATGAGCAAGTTCTCAACACACGATTCTGGCTTGACTGTGATACAGCATGGTTAAAAAAGATCAAGTTTTGTAGGCAATGGAAAGGGCTAGAAAAAGAACAGTCCTACACACTCATCACACCTGCAAACCTGTACTTATGTCTAAATATGTAAAGACAAAATTAGAAGTCTTATTCCATCTAGGAATCGTGAGAATCATTGCAACTGCCTGCTTGCTGTATTTCAAACAAGAGCCATGGACACAGAGCCTTCTCTCCACCACCTTGCCCATGTTTGCCAGGTGCTGGCAGCCCAATCCAAGCATCCCAAAGCCACTGTCTGTGCAGGTCCCTAGAGCACACCCTGAACAGAGAGGCTGTGAAATCATTGCTGAGCTTTAACGTGAATGTTCACACTTGCAAAAAACATGGCTCAAGTATTTTCAATCTGTTCTAAAAGTAAATTTGAATGGGAGAGAGCAGAAAAAAACTTGTCAATCAGATTAAACACAACATAATGCTATTAGAATTGTTAGATGCTCCAAAAGCATTACCAAGGTACTGCAGTCTGAGAACACATTTTAAACTGAATTCACAAATAACAAATGGTCAAAGGAGTTCCATGGAAGAAACTTCTACCCAAACCCAGAGGTATTAGAGAGGTGTTTATAAAACAAACACACTTGTAATTTACTTAGCATGAGTAAACCTAGGCAAGAGACACTCAATCCCAATATTCAAATTCCTTAACAAACAGAAAAAGGTGTCACAAAAGTGCTCTTTTGCACCGAGGTTCAAGGATTAATAGAGTCATGCTTGTGCAATGTACTTTCCAACATGAGCTCTAAAAAGAAAATGGCACCTGGGGAAATGGACAAGTTCTGTAATCACTCACTCCAAAACTGTTTCATAATACAGCAAGATAAAGTTGTAGCTATGAAGAGCAAGACAGCTTTTGGTGGGTGTATGATCTAAACCTTTTTAATTTAAATGCTCTGTACTTCTGCTGCAGTGTAATCTTACTTCTGCTCCTTTAAAAACAAAAATGGAATCAACTTTTTGGGGTTATTCTGAGATCCTAAACTGATCATTCTAACTTATTACAGTTCTGTTAAATAGAAAAGAAATTGTTTTCTAGCAAGTTGGGGGTCAGACTTGATGATCTGTAGAGGTCCTTTCTAACCCTAACTATTTGGTGAAATGGAAATATGTTAACTATACAGGGTAAGAAAGTCAGCTTTCATAATTCTGAACAAAAAACCAAGAAGCTTCATATACCACAAAGTTCTCATTCATACACCTCTCCCTCTTGTCTTTGCCCAGCTCTCAGTATCCCCTCTCACGAGTCTTCAATTTACAGTTCTGAAGAACAATAAGAGGATAAAGAAGAAAAAAGCCCTGTTAGGGCTGTACTATAGCAATACCCTTCTGGGGCAGGCAAGAAGCCTACAATAAGTACAACTGAGTTTGATATTCAAGTAAAATAAAGGTTTGTTTGAAAGCTGATTATCTTAAATTTATCTTCTCAAGTAATTAAATCATTAGAATTCTTTTGTTGCTCTGTGCCTTTAGGTGCTCAGTGAGATGGTCATGACAGAGACAGTTATAATAAATTACTAAGATAATTACACATTGTTAAAACAATCAATGTCAGCTGCCTTTAGCAAATATGAATCATAACTTCAAAAAAGAGATGCAAGAAGCTTTTACAGATGATTCAAAGTTCTGTGGACATTAAAGAAATCCTCCTAACCCTCTCCTTCACACTAAATCAATTCTGATTTTAAGTCCTTCCAAAGAATCCATATTCACAGCTCCACTGCATAGCAGCACTTAAACACAGTGTGCCAGCAAATTGCACAGCAAGACTTCCAGGCTGCACCGGAGCCAACAGTGCGGCCTTCTGCCTCAAATGGAAATTCCAGGACTCACTGTGATCCAAGCAGGGAAAAAAAACTGCACCAAATACAATGTGAACCACCCCCACAACAAATAAAATCATCCCTGAAACTCCTGTTGCAGTTTCTGCTGAAAGCTGCTTGTTTCACCTGTTTCATATTAAAACAAACTCCCAAGCCTGGCTGTACACTTGGAATTCTGTGATGTTCCCCACATTCAAAGCTCTCATGGTAACAAACCTCCAGGTGCTGCCAAAGGAAGGGATAACACAAATCAAACCAAAGCAAGCCACTGGTGTAACTGCCTTGGGTCAGCTCCACCTGGGTCCAGAGCTCCTCCTGTATCAACCATGAACAGTGCCAAAGAAAACTTCAATCCAGTGATCAAGTCGTTCAACAAGGATCAGATAAACAAGTGACACATGCAGCACTACACCAATTTTATTGTTGGAAAGAAAGCAAAGTTCTTCTTAATTTTCAAGCCCCTTTTACAAAAATTAATATGAAGCAACAGCAATTCTTTTTCCCAGGAGATATTAGCACATAAAGACCTTGGCAAAACAGGGGAATCTGATTTTCCCCTTCAGAAATTGACACTGTTTGGGAACTACATTTAAAACATTGAGGTATCACTGAAGAGCATTGCTGGATACAAATTACCAAAGAAGATAGTCCTAAATAGGTTTTCATGGACTCAAAACACAAGGGTCAATAACTTGGTATGTCTCTATATACTGCTGTTGCAGAAGTGCATCTGGTACTAACAGAATCTCTTCCCCATCTAAAGTCTCTCAGAAGGTTTCTTTTCCATTAACTTTCATACATTTTCACCCAAACTGATCCCTGTAAAGGCAGCTTTCCTCATATGCCAAGCATTTCACGCACAGAAATATTGTCACCCTGCACCTTAAGGTTCTTAGAGAATCCTTTCATTAACTACAGAAGCACTAAATATTTTCACAACACAGTGCTCAAAGGAGAATGGTTTTCTTAAAGGGTTATTTGCCACAATGTACCATTAAAATTTCCCTTTGATAAATCACTACTGCATCTGAGGATGCAACATTCTGAGGGAAAAAAGAAATTCATATGTTAGCATGAAGTTGACAGACAAAATTGAAAGGTACAAAATCAAAATTCAACTGCAGGCAGAAAAGCAGGGCATTTAAAGTATATTCAGCTGCAGGTTAATTAAAGTCTACTTTAAAAAAAACACTTTCAACAAAATGCATTTGACACAGTGGAATGAAAGGTTGAAAAACCCCCAAAGGTTAAGCACTATGTTATCCTGTTTAAACACAATTAACTGTCAATAATGAGCTATCATTTCCTACAAGGAAAGTGATAATTACTACCACATGTCATACAAGTAGTTAACATACATGAAATAGTTCAACTACTTGCTAAGGGGGAGGACAGAGAGGATTCTCGTAGGATTATTAGTTGGATAACTGGATTTTAAATACGAGAAAAAATTGAGTTCAGGTCTCTAAAAGACTTTGATGGAACTTTAACAAACCCAACCCATGTTTGCTCAAAAAACAAGCAAGTGTGCATAGCAGGGGTGAATGCAAACTTCTTACAGAAGAGAAAGGGCAGCAGCTAAGAAATCAAACAGTGACTAAAAGATAAAGGATTGGGTTGGCTACATGCTACCTAGAGAAATGAAGAGTTGTGCTGTATTTACTTCTGAGGACACCATGATCAAGTTTGATTTCAGAAAGCTATTTTTACTCTCCTTTAAATACAGGCCAAAACAAAGTTCTTTGCCTTAACTAAGCAAAACCAATGAGTGATTTATCAAACTTTTACAGTCTCAGATACCAAAGGATCATCTACCAGTCTCTGCTATCCAACTGAACCAATCATAGTTAAATAGCAATTATGACACCAGTTTCCTATAGAAATAAATTAATGGATCGTATAATCAGCACAATATCCCATGCTAATAATTTCTGACTCACTACTTCAAAAACATACATCATTAATCTTTAAGTTAATGAGAAAATAGCAGGTTATTGTGTCCAAAATATGGTTCACATTCATCTAATGCTAAAAAATTGGTCATTTTCAGATTGTCCCATTGAAATCCTTCAATTTCTTTAAAAATACAACATTTTCCTAGTAATTAAAGTGACATTTAATAAAACTCTCTATACACTTGCAAGTATTTATCAGGATTCTAGACAACATCTATGATTTCCTCTAAAGACAGTACAAGCAGATCTTATAAAACTCCTCTGCCAGCTCACAGATAACAACAGCGCAGGATTAATCATTTTTGCTATAGCAACCACTGCACTGCAATTACCATAGTGACATGAGAAGAATAGAAAAAGTAATAATGAAGAGCTCTTACTTGTTTGGAGCAAGGTGGCAACTAAATAAGTGCAGAATTCTCTAGTGCCCAACTCTGCTCACCTTCATCAATTGACATGCTATTTGTAATAGATGTCAAAAAGCATTTCTGATTTATTTTTAAAAGGGCAATACAAATTTGTCAACTGTTCCTTGTCCTTTGGTCAAACTAATGTACAAATCACTGCTATCATGTAACAGGGGGAAGTGCTACTTATTACAGAGGTTCCAGCTTAGCCATAAAGTGTGTCTACTCCACTACCATAAATGTATTGATACATACATGCATCCTTCTATGTAATTTTCCATTAAAATATACACACATATATTTATATATATAAATGTGCTGGACTTTCAGATGCATACAAACATACATCTGCATATTTTTTTAAATGAAAAAAATCTTTATTTTTTCAGTACTTCAGGAACACTTGGTACCAAGATTATACCAATATCTGTGACAGTTTCTCATGAGTCACCTAATTGCTGGTTTTTCCAACTCCACTTATCCAAATAATTTATACTTGATAGCTGTTGTTCAACCTGCTTAGTTTAGGAAAGGAAATCTTACCCCAAATTAGTTGCTTTTGAAAGTTCTCAGTCAGAATCTTATACAAAGCTCCCTACTTTTTCAAAAGACTGGTAAATACTCATGACTGCAAAGGGTACTTCAAATAAAATTTTCAGAAGCAGGAAAGAACGTTAGACAAAGTGACCTTTTGAAACAATGCTTATTTTGTCAAGAGGCAGTAAATCAGAATCTTGCACTGCAGGAGTGCAAGAAGGCACAAGCAGAAAGGTGGGTGTGAGAGGGAAGGCAGCAGCCCAAGTGGCACAGCCCCAAGCTCACATCTGGACCTGACACCGCTGCAGAGTCCAACACGCACAAGGTTAATTCATGAGAAGTGGCAGAGTGAAAGCACAGAGCTACAGAACCCTCTGAGACCTCTGGTAAATAGCAAAGCTGGCACATCAGCTGTGAGGTACAGAAAATGTCAAGGAAGGGGAAGAAAAGTAGAGGCAGGCAACCCAGAAGTAAGACTGTCAGAGGCTTGTGCTTGTATTTCAAACATTTCTAGTGCCAGTGGCTGTGTCCCAGTGCCAAGAGCAGGACGCCTGTGGCAGAGCAGAGTGTGAGTGCACAGCACATTCTGCATCATGCACAGCCAGGCAAAACCTGCCAAGGTAGAAGGCACCACAATCTATTAACACATCTCATTTTCCATTCCATTGTGGTATTTTGATTTGTTGTGCAATCAATCAGACCCCATTACAGATAGCCAAATTATTCCAAACTGCAAACCATCATACCTTAACTTCCTTTGACTTACAATGATCCTTATTCTGTTATTTTTGAAATGGAAAACAGGAGAGGCTCAAGTGCTCCTGACAACAGGAGAGGCTCAAGTCTGACAGTCAATTTCTAGTAATGCATTGTCTTTAACTCCAGCTCAGTACAAGCAGCTGTATACTCAAAGCCAGTGTTTTGAAGTACCTAAATGTAAGCAGCCACAGCATAGTGGGTAAATGCAGTCACTGTGATAGAGCAGCATCCTCATAATGGCAGATTCTGCCCCTTTGTTGTTGGACTGCTGCAGAACAAATGAATCTGATGATAATTAGCAGTGTAGGGCATTAAACAAGGGTGCTGGAGCTCCAGCCCAGCAGTCCCTGGGGCACTGCCCTTCCTCCCAGCTCAGCTGTACCAAACCACTGCCCTGCCATAGCACTGCACACTCCATTTACCCACATGTTTAAAATTTCAACATTGGAACAGTTCCACTTCTCTTTGCGACGATATCTCAGGGTTTATTACAATTCCATTAATTACTATGAATTTCTAAGATTATGATTTATCGTTTGGGCTCATTAGCCACCTAACATAGAGATAAAATTAGCCTACATTAAGATAGCTTTTCACACTGCCATTGTTAAAAATTTTAAAAAATCTTCTATTTAGTACCTATTAAGACACATTATTCAGAACATCAGCTTGGAAAATGATTACAAAAGACCCAGCACACTTAATTTTTTTCAACTGCAAAAACTGTATTATTCTATTCTTTCCTTCATATATTACATAGGTAAGTATTCAAACTTGAAGATAAATAGTAAAATATTTTATTAAAACTTTGCCAAAGATTTTAGAAAATGGGGTAAACATTTCACAGAAGAGCCTGGGGCACGGTTCAGGTTCTACCTGACTTCACTGCCTGTAGATCTGATCTAAGGACCATTACCCATCCAGCAGAGGTGTCCTGCATCCACGTGTCAGCCTCAAAACACTTGTAAGTGGCAGCACAGAGCCAGTGAGTCACACTCTGGGCTTAAGAAGTTTAAAAATGGTAATTTTCTTTAAAATAAGTTTGTGAAGAAAACGTTGAAACAAGGCTACTGTTTGACAACATTTAAAGATAGGCTCAGTCTCACTGTAACAAGTGTGTTGTACGAATACAGGAAATTGTTTTTTTAAGAAGTTATTTACAGTCAATTATGTCAGCAGAATCAGGCCTGCAACACCTTGCCTCTGGTTGGAAAATTGTTATTTTAGTGCACAGAAAAATAGTATTTCTTGCACTATAAAACCAACATGCCCCATTCTCTGTAACATGACAAAAGCATTGATAAGCCACAATTGACTGGAAAGGTACATTCGAATACAAAAATATAGGCTTTCACTAACCCTTGCAAAAATAGATTTACATATAAATTAAATTTTTCTCCTGTCCAAAAGCCTTCCAGAATTTTCAATTACAACCATTAAGATTGTACCATGTTCCAGCAATTTTTATTCAAGTAATTTTATTTCATTTAGTCTTTATTAGTTTGTACAAGTGAAGAATTTATAAACATTTAATCAGATAATGTTTTCTGAACAAGATTAGAGAAAACAAAATTAAAATAATGACAAATAAAATAAGTGCCTGATAAAATTTAGTGTTGTACCACATCTAAAGCAACAAAAATTAGATACATGTGAGGCAGAATGTACTGGGATAACCAAAGCTGAATTTGTAAATAATTATTCCCAGACATTTCAAGATTTATAAATAAACATAACACATTAAAGAAAAAAGCAGAGAAACATAAAAACCCCATTTACAGCTAAATACCTTTATTTGTTCTCTGGTGTAAAGTAGCTAAACAAAACATAAGAAAGCAACACTCAGGGCAGTGTAAAAGAAGAAAACTCACCAAAATCTGCGAACACGGACTGTCCAACAACTTTGGCACCACTGGGAATTTCCTTACTTTTTCCAACTTTAGAGAAGTTCCCATCCTAGCAAACAGGACAAATATGATCGAAAGACTGAACTGCAGAGTAAATGATAAAAACTGACTTTTGATCCAGAGAAAGTACAGATCACTAATGAAGGGCTTTAGCAGGTAAGAGAGGGACATCTCAGCTATGGAAAAAACTGCACTCTTCAAAAATTGGGACTGAGTTTTTGCATTTCTAATCCTTCCTGGATTCTTGTGGAAATCCATCAATAGCAATATTCAGATACAATTTCCTTAAATTTTGCTGTGCTATGAGGAGGAGATTGGATTATTTCAGCAACATTATCTAAATGATAATTAAGTGATTATGAATACTACTGTGCATTTTTGCATATTAACATGTGATTTTATAGATGTAGGTAGTATATAACAACACACCTGCATAAAAATTAAAAATAGGGTCCTGATTTGCCTTCTAATTAGGAAATAAACTGATTTTCTATTAGGTCTGGCTTCGAACTTGTTTTACTTATCCTTTATTAAAATCTAGGCCTAGAGAAAACAATAGTCCATTATACCATCAGAAAGATAAAAAGTGCCGGGTTGTTGTTTATCACAGAACTGGGTCACAGCTGGCACAAACCCATTTTAAGATGCTGAATTTCTGCAGCCATGTCAGATGAGCCAAGGCCCCCTTCCCCAGTCAGTGCCATCAGCTCAGCACAGTGCTCTGCACACAAAGGCCCAGCAAGGCACAGAGCCAAAGGCTGGGGAAGGGAGCAGAGTTACCCATATCCAACATGACTCATGTCATGTTTAGTTTGTAGACTTCAATGCAACTCTGCACACAGTTGTTACTGTTTGTACTGCATGTCTGACTATATATCTTTACCCTGACATATAATTTATAATGATTCTGATGAGAAAAATTAATATTGATGCATTTCCACACAGTGAAATAGAAGAGGCCCTTAGTTGGCCCTAAAAGCATATCTAGTATAGCAAATATTTAAAAAGCATTTTATAGTGCATCAGTGAAGGGAATTATATTTTTCTACAAAGAGTAGTTTAACAGCTTTTAATGGATCGGTTAAGGTATTTGCAGTTTCATACACATGTTCAAGCATTTTACATGTATGATCTATTTTCCTGGGTTGATTGACTCCAAAGAACAGAATTCTTTCTTTCTAAAGATAAGCAAATCTATCAATACAAAATGTATAATGGAGGATTATATTTAGAATACGAGTCCAAAACTTGTAAGAAAATTAAAAGAAATCCCACTAACAGGACAAACACCTTGTGTACTTACAAACACTCAACAGCCAGTGATTTTTAAAGTCCACCTAAAGCTGTTAAATACAGGATTCATGACTCAGTGCTTTCATGACTCTTGCCTGGGAGAAGAGGCCAGGTTATCTCAGCAAGACTCTGTTCTACAGTGACTCACTGTGACACGATGGATTTATTTTCAGGCAAACCCTCAAAAACTCATCCCTGAACTTATAAGAAACGCATTGAGCACTTTCTATTATCATTAAAAAGTGAACTTATAGCTCTAGTCCTTTTGGATAACAAGGTACAAAGGATGCCCCTGGCCAGGTTAGACAATACAAAAGCAAAATCTCAATAAATTATTAATCCCTTGATCTATTACTCCTCGACCCTGAATTTCAGTTATGATATTCAGTTAACACAGGACTTGGGATTTCCTCAAATGTAACTTGCACATGTATTGCAGTAGTCAGAAATGACATTTTGAACCACTGACCCAGAGAATCTTACCGAAGAGCTGGAGTTGTGTATCTGACAAAGCTTACTTTAAAAAAGCAATCTTGAGCAACAATAAAGGCAAACTGATCAGTCTTCTATCTATAAATCACCATAAATGTCAGAAGATAATTCTTTGGGGTTTACAACTCATCTGTGTTTCAAAAGAATGGTTATTTGTGTTTTCTCTCTTACCTTATTTACCCATGTCTCAAACTGAATGGTTTTGGAATTTGGTGATGTGGTAAGGAACAAATCTGTGAGGAAAAATATAAGAGAAATAAGATATTTAATAGTAGACTGCGCACACAAATATTTGACCACTTAGTAAATATATAGTATTTTTAAAATATTACCTATATTTTTAGAAGTTATAGATACATTATATTCTAGTTATATATTAAGTAAGAAAGACTAAAATCACAGCCCTCAAAACTTTTTTTATGTCTTCTACTCTTCTGTATAAATAAATATCAATAAATATCAACTAGCCTTTTATTTGGGATATGTTGAATTAAGCAACAGATACACTGTTGACAGGAGAAGAAAAGTAGATGCAGAAATATTTCTGGCTTCCTATACAGTAAAATTCTTTCAAACATCAAAACAGTGCAAAATAGAGCTTCAAAGGATTTATCTGGCAAGGCCTAAAGAGAAGATTATTTACTGCCTTTTAGAAAAGTCCCCAAATGAGGAAAATGGGAAGAAAAAGCTTTTATTTAAAAAAAAAAGTGGATTTTGAGGAATAAAATTTTTTTTAAAAAAATGAAGTCCAGTGTTAAGAAATCCAGATTTAAGAAAACTACTCTTTAATATTTAAACACTTGTTTTCTTTTTCTTTGTCTCCTCCCTCCCTGCAATTTCAACTGCCATTCTTTGAACTAGAAAACAATGGTTCCTTTGCAGGAAAAAGAAAAAAAAAAAAGAAAAGAGAATATTAATGTTTTACCCTGAGGTGTTTTACTGAATAAGCAGGTAGATGGCTGTACAAGGAATTTCAAATGGCACAATAAGGGATATTATCTTCCGGGGAAAAAAACCCAGCAACAAACAACAACCACAAAACTAGAAACCTCCCCACACCTAACAAGCAAAACCCAAACAAAAACCACACATACACACAAAAAACAAAGATTCTCCTTAGAGATTTCTCTCCCCTCACAACTTAAAAGCTCTGCCATTTAATTTTATTCCTCTGAATGTCTGAAATAGCCATTTCCTTTACAGCATACACATGAAAAGCATGATAGTGTGTGCTTCATTGGAATGAATTACAGTGATACTTAAGGACTTCCTGAAGGTGAGACAGAAATAATGAAAATAATCTGAAGACAGTATAAATGTAAGTTAGAAAACTTGTATCTACTTTCAAATATTACCTTTGCATCTAGAAGGAAGCGTGTGCAATACTGTTAATTGCTATCGATATAAGCCAGAAAAAGATTAAAAAATCCAATATATTCACAGGGGCAAAAAGAGAAACATGAAATAACAGAAGCCTTAACTAATTTTCCTACAGGCCAAAATGCCACTATATCTTAAAAAAAAAATGTTTTTGAGGTTTAAATAAGTATTTCAAGTAGAGTCCTCGCTGTACTTGGTACTGAAATTTGCACCGAGCTCTGGGCTCTGCTGCGCACGGGTTATGCTACAATAGGCTCTGAAGTGTTCTATTGAAATACCTAGCAAAGGATGAGCATTTGCTCCCCCGCTGGGGCAGGCTGGGTGACCCTCACAGCCATTCTGTCTGCACTGTAACCTCTCCCCAGCACCTCTGTGACTGCATCTCTCGCTGCAGAGCTGACCTCCCACCTTGACTGCTGAGTCAATCCTCTGTGCTCAGTCCTCGGTGCAAGGGGAGATCCTGGCGAGCAGTAACTCAGCACTCCCTCTGGTAATGCTGTTTATACTCATTTTGGGACTCGGTCCCAGACTGAGACAAAGTGGCACAGCTGCCAACACCAAACAGAACTCCCCCAATGTCACCATGCTAGAGCTTGCCCAGCTCCCTCAGCCTCTCCTCACCATGCTCCCATCCCTTCAGCATCTTTGTCTCTCTCAGCTGGCCCCGCTCCAGAAGCTCCACGTCTGTGTGGTACTGAGGAGCCCAGAGCTGAGCACAGCACTCCAGGTGATCCACACCAGGGCTGAGTAGAGGGGCAGGGTCACCTCCCTGGTCTGCTCCAGTGCTCTTCTTAAAGCCCCCCAGGACCCCATTGGCCTTACAGTCACAAGGACACGGTGCTGGCTCATGGACAGCCTGCTGCTCACCAGGACCCCCATGCCCTTCTCAGAGCTGCTCCATGTCACCCCCCAGCCCTTGCTGGTACTGGGGTTGTTCCTGCCCACTTGCAGGACCCTGCACTTCCCTTCTCTCCAGCAGCTTAAAGACAATTCATTCAGCAAAATTCCTGTTTTGCACTGAACTCCCTCCCTCAAACCAGCTTCTCCCTAAAGTCAGTAATTTACTTTTGCTCTCTGTCTCCTTTTTCCTCACTCCAGGCACATAACGCTATACAGAATGAATGGAACCAACACAGCAGAGCAGTTCCAAGGCTGCTGTAATGTCACACTGCACTGGCAAAATGCAAAGGCAGGCTAAGAGAGCAGATAATCTTCTAAAAATAGTGTAGAGGAGCTGGTGCCATGCTGCACCTGCATTAAAGGAACAAGCTGTGATTTCCCATAGGACAACCTAATACAGGTACAACAACACCACTTCTAGTTCTAGAGCCCTCTGAACCAATTCCACTGGTACCTTACTGCCAACTGTCCTCTTTCTTATCCTTAAGCCTTCTTAGAAATGCTTACAAGTTTGAAATGCTCACGCATGATTCTGGGATTAAACTCTCTTGCACTGAAACCAAATTAAATTACAAGTAATACATTAATAATTACAATAAATACAAGTAATTATCCATTTTGACCAAGAATGTCAGAGATTTCAAACCAAGCAAAACGAAAGCAATTCTTTGCAACAGCAGTATAAAAAGGTGATGCAATTTAGACACTAGAAACAACTATTCACAAATTTGTATAGTTCAGAATTACAAGTGAAAGAATTACAAGTTTGTGAAAGAAATGTGTAAGAAAACACAAGTCCTGTTTGGAACAGTGTTCTAGACCAATTAATTCCCAAATGTTACTTTCAACCTACCTTAGTTTATGATTCTTTTTGGTTTGATTATGTAAGTTTTTGACTCCAAGAGCATCTCAGAGAGGAAGCACGTAAGAATCTGTGCACTTTATAAATAGCTAACAGCCATAGTAAAGAATCCTTGCAAGTGTTTCCTTTCCAAATGAGTGGTGCCCACAACATATCTCCCACCTCACTGTTACTGCTTTCCATGTCCACTATCACTAAATTCTTAAAAATGTAAGAGCTGCAGGAGAACAGATGGAGCCAACAAATGCACTAGTATCTGTATGATCAGTACTGGGGTTACACAACAATGAGGACATACACAGTTCCTTTCTACACTTTTTGTATATACAATACACTAATCATATTGAAAACTGCAACATTTCTGTTTTGCTTCTGGCAGTATCAAGAAGACTAAGCCCCTTTTTCCTACAAGGAATGCCTATTGTATTACATATGCTCAGAAAAAGTCACTTGTCTGTAGATATGCTGCATACTGCCTTTGGCAGGCAGTTCAGGCTGCAATTTCAGCTGTAAGAAACAGAATCTATTCCATAAAGATCTCTAAGTTTAAAAAGCACAGACAAAGTATAGAAGGCTGAGAGATTTCCAACCTGAGGTTATTCAATCAACTAATCTGGAGCTCAACAAGCAATTATTTACAGAATACAAAGGTGATGGTTTTACCAGACAACAGGTACATGAAGGGATGCTAAAAACAGCAGGCAAAGGGGTACCTTTAACAGCCCTAGGGTAGTTGTAGATTCTGTAGATATACAAATGCAAATATGAAACAGGAAGAGGAAAAAAATCCACTTTCCTGCTGCTGCTGCCATGGAAAGAATATTGAGCTAGCTGGATGGACCACTAGACTAAGCCTGCAGGGCATTTCTTGCATCCCTAATCTGTGACATGATGCAGAAAAGGTAAGGAAAATACTCGGTAGCTGGGATGGGGGAAGATCCTGTTGTCAGATTCAGGTAGATTTCCTGAGATGTAGCACCTATGGCCTGAGTGAATGCATAGAAGTAAAAAAACAATACTGCTTGAGAGGAAACCTTTCTCTTAAACAAATGCAAAGTAAAGTGTGTTCACATTTAAACACACTTTCCTATTTTGGATTTAACAGTGATTAACATAAATGCAACATAAGTAATTGGAATATTCATCAACAAAATACAACAGCCTGAGAACACGGAAAGGAAGCATGTAGGTTACCCAGCATTTTAGATTTACAATACTGAAAATCAACTAAAATATATACCAGACACTTAATACAGAAGGTATCTGATAATGCTGAAACACAAAACCACTGTATATTAGCATTTTACTCACAACGTACCCTAAAAAGTGAGTTGGTGAGTGAATTTGGCTATAATTTAATTTAACTGGCTTAGTAATAAGATGCTGCTATCCCAGCTCTGCTACATCTGATCACCAGTTAATATATATATAGAAAAATACTGAATTCAACATTCATTCTTACAAAAAAAGGGAAGAGATTATTAGAATATGTGTTTCTGCCTGTAAAAGGGAAGCTGTTCAAGTACGGTGCTCCTAGCTCCAACACCCTAAAGCTTGTTATACAGGAAGCACAGCACTCCCATCCATCTTTATTTGATAGGATCAGGGAATTTTGACACTGTATCAACATATGGCCCACTGAAGACTGAAAAATCTCCCCCTAAAGCAACATAAAACGTGACTGGCTAGACTGCATTGAGTTTGTTTAGTGCATTTAGAACTACCCTGTA
The DNA here is from genome assembly GCA_013397155.1 of Irena cyanogastra. Classification (NCBI taxonomy): domain Eukaryota; kingdom Metazoa; phylum Chordata; class Aves; order Passeriformes; family Irenidae; genus Irena; species Irena cyanogastra. The sequence goes on along the minus strand of VWZV01017074.1, from coordinate 141,102 downwards.
TCAATGTCCAAGTCACCCCAGACACAGCCACAAACATTGAAATTGTAATTTGAATACAGCATATCCCATCATGAGCTAGCTGCATTTCTGGCAACGTTTGTGCAATGTACCTAAAGGAGCTTTACCTAACTACTATTGTCTGCAGTGGCCCATTCTGGCCAGCAAGAGCATGGCATTTGTGTTACAAGGCTTGGGAACCACAGACCTGCACTGGAGATAAGCAGCTACCAAGAACTCAGTGCCTGGACAAGGGCAACCAGACTGATCCAAGGGCAGGAGCACCTCTGCAGTGGAGATGGGCTGGGAGCTAGGGCTATTCAGTCTGGAGGAGAAACCCTAGAGCCCCTTCCAGGACATAAAGAGAGCTGGGGAGGGGCTTTGGACAAGAACATACAGAGATAGGGCAAGGGAGAATGGCCTTAAGCTGAAAGAGAGCAGGTTTAGGTTACAAGTAAGGAAGAAATTTTTCCCTGCCAGGGTGGTGAGGTCCTGCACAGGCTCACAGAGAAGCTGTGGCTGCCCCATCCCTGGCAGTGTCCAAGGCCAGGTGGGACAGGGCTTGGCACAACCTGGGATAGTGGAAGGTGTTCCTGCCCACGGCAGGGGGGTGTAACTGGATGAGATTTAAGATACCTTCTAACCCAAACCATTCTGTGCTAATTGCAACAGCTTATCAATCATGACAATGGAAATCCATAAAAAAGACAGATTAAAATGCAGGACAGCATTCAAACACCTTCAACATGAAAGCATTTCGACTTTTCCTGCAAACCTTTTTGCTGCAGAAATAAACATACAGGCAGTTTCCAACCACCCACCTCTACACCCAACAGCAGGTCCAGCTCTGATCCATATCCCACAGTTTTTATCACAGTCTCATAGACCCCTCTCAACCCAGTCTCACGCAGCTATGCTTCCCTTACTCCACACACCATTAGGTCAGTCCTCCCCTAAGACCTTCAAGTCCATCTGAAATGAATATCCTCTTTGTGCAGAAATCCAGGGTTTGCTCCTCTCCACCTCCAACTAAACTCCCTGCCTTCAGCCTGGATTTCTTCTTCACCTCCCTTCTCCTCCCCATTCCTGTGCACCCATTTCTGCCTTTGGCCCCCTGCTCTCAGCAGCACCCAAACACTGGCCATAGTCCAGAGGCACAATGGAAGGGAAGGATTCCATAACCCCTGGCTATGGCACAGCCTCTACTAATGGCTGGTTGAGAAAGGCAGCAAGAGCTGGTAAGGAAAACAGCAACAGCAATCCAGTTGATAATTCTGAAACCTGTTTCAAACTGGCTAGTTTCAATGAATCTTTTAATCAACAGTAAATAAAACAGGTAGTAGTATAGTCTTAGCCTACTTCCCTTGATTTTACTTACTAGAACTAGAAACTGCAATAAAACCTAACTATACAGAACCTGCTCCAAGTTCACTTCTGACTACCCTTGTTATTTTCTGTCACTTTTGAGTGTTATGAAAATACTGCTATTTTTAGATGGAGCATTCATTTCACTAATGACTGTTTTGACCTTTCTGTTTAATGTCAGAGGGCTTTATTTCAGAATAAAACCCCTCAGCATCTGATGTCTTGAGAAGCCACCAGGGTACAAGCAACATTAAGTTACTGCTTGATTTCACATTTACTTCAGAAGTTTAAGTCAATAAAGGAGGGGGTGAAGTGCCCTTATTATAAACACTATAGCTATGGACAAGGCAGTATCCACTTAGAACATTTGTGCGTACACTCCAAACATGCCTAAAAATGTTTCCATCAATGTGGAAGAACAGGGGTGTCTGTGCATATTCGCTAACCAGGAGTTACTTCTGGAGATGAATGTGCCTGTTTTATCTATATGTAAATAATGTGCTGAATTAAAAATCTCTGCTTTGCAGTGTGTTGACAGAATGGTCATGTAACAACTGTATTAAAACCATTAAATGCCCTAAAACTCAAGGCAAAATAAAAGATAACTTTCCTCTATTTACATTACAGATTGAACTCTGTTAGGAAAAAAAAAGCATTTAAAACCAAATATTACTCACAATTTTTTTAGTGGTAACTACACAATTTTAGCTGTACAATACTTCTACTGCGCACAAACCTAACTTTATACCAAAAAGTTAGATAAAGTCAGTTTTATTTCTTTACTATATGGAAATAGAAAACAAAATCGTACAGATTTCATGCTTCTGTTCCTAAGTTTTTCATTCAGGTAGAGAAACCCTCTACATATGGTATACAGATTTGTCAAGGTGGCATTAGTGCTGTCCTAGAGCAAATGGAGTACATCTACATGAATTTTTAGTGCTAATTAAATGAAACAGTAACTTCCTACTCTGAAAAAGTTCAGTAAAACAAAAGGACTTCATATGTTCCAAACAAGCAAATTTGTGTTGGTAAATTTTTAAGAAATCTGCTTATAATAAGAGATAGTGAATTTATTCTGTTCAAATGGCTCTTTCAGTTATTAAGTATTTACTGGAACTATTTAGTAGACCAGTCATAAACAACATAACTAAGCACTACAATCCCTTTCATTATTAAAAATTACTATAGAAGGAATTAATATATACTCATTTTAAAGCTTGGCTTAACTGGAGAACTTTAAATCGGATTTTTTAGATTTATGCTGCTGAATACACAGAGCAGGTGGGACTATCCTTTTGGTTGTTAGCACTTTGAACATGAGCTTTCAGACAGCAAGTGCTCTTTATTTTCAGAATATGGGCAACAACATTGTTTCAAGGAACAGAAAATGATGCCCCTCAAGAGTGCTTTCAGAACCCATTTTCACATTCATGTTTTCTCAACAAAATGCTATTTGGGGCAGAACCAATTTACTTCTCACCTTTATTAAGTTATTGATTCCCATAAAAATACAATATAACTCCCCAGTGTATGTAACTATATCAGTATATAATTAAAAATTGCAAAAGGAATAGCTTTTGAGACACTTCATAATGGCAATTTTAAAATTAAAACTGCTAAGCAGACAGCAGAGATTATGGGCTCCTTTAGAAAGATTAGGAAAAAAGAAGTTAAATCGAAAGCTCTTTCTTTTCTCTAATGATCTCTACCCATCCTTTGGCTCCCTCTGTAAGGAAAACTGTGAGGAAGAGAAGCCATTGGCAAAAGCAGCCCAGTCCCAGCAGCAGGAGGAGATGCAGCTAATTCCAGCTCTGGTTTGATTTTATGAGCTGGAACTTCCTGTGGTATTGAACATTGGAAAGGAACAAGTGCAGGAGCGGGGGTGACAAGGGATCATATCACCCAAAGCATTTTTAATTAGACATGTAAAGAGTAGAAGTAATGAAGAACAAACAAAACTTTACAGACTAAAGTCCTCTGAAATATATCCTGTCTATCTTACATAATACTTTTTTTTTCCTCCATTATTTGCTGTAAAGTCAGAGGTAAGCTCTGCTATCAGAGCTAAAACAGTTAACAAATCAAAAAAATTGTACCTGTTCAAGGAAAGACACAGTGACGTGGCTTTACTGAATATTTACTCAGGGACAAATGCAAGGGAGGGGGCAGAACCAGAGAGAATAACTTCACTTTTAAAATGCCACCAGATACTTTGTTTGCCAGTTATTTGAATAGTGAATAAATGCAGATCTATTGCAGAAAATCAGCTCTTCCATGAAGAGAAAGCTCACGGAAAATATGACCAGAGAATCTGACATGGAGCATTTTATTATTTTCAGAATCCAGGTTTAAATGACTACAACAGAAATATCACCCATGATTTAAGCGATTGGTTTTCAAGAAGAAAACTATCTACATTTATACATTTAAACTAAGTGGGAATCAAAAAGAAAACACATTGTGAATGTTCTGGTACATTAGGTTTCTAAATTCCCAAAGCAAAACAACATAAGAAAATTAACCACCAGAAATCAGTAAAGAGACTAGCAATTAGCTTACAGCAAGCTGTTTCTGACTAATGATTTTTCCACTTTAGTTTCCCCTAACCCAAATTTATTATTTTTCCTTGATTTTATACAAGCAGCTCCAGAAATATCTCCAACTATACACACCACGTGCTAGTGTTCAACATGAGATCAGTTGTAAAACCAGGACTTCCAAACTGTGGAATCACATATCCAAGTGACACGCAGAGTATTTACTACATCAGCTATTTTTCATAGCATTCAAGGATACATTGACAGATGTACAGTATGAAGTTACAGTGGAATTCACAGTCCAAGGCAGCTTGTTTCATGCATTTGAGCACTTTAAAAGTGTTTGTAGTGCCTGACTTCTTGGTAGAAGACTTGTAAGTCTGAATGCAAACAAATTTATGGTTTAATAATCCTGGTTTTTTTCCCGAAGGTCAGAAGAACAGCATTAGCCCTAAGTGAATAGCTGACATTTTAGGACGTTTACAATAAAAGTAATGAAGTTGTCTAATTAGAAAAAAAAAAACCACAGCAAAATAATCACTATCCTAAAAATTTCAACTGTGGTATTTTTGAGACAGGCCTCTTACTTGAGGATCCTTCTTTGGAAATGCTCACCTGGACTGTTTGCTTTGTAAAATACACCTAATGCTAACCTGCTCAGACAAGCCTATTATTAGCTTCAAGATTATTTTCCTAAGCCAGATGTGAAAAAGAACTAATGACAAGTGTGAGTATGAATTACTAGGCACCCAGCTTGTTCTAACAAGGGCCACCACATCTGCTCCTCACCTTGCAGCCTCAGTGCCACGTACCAACAGTGACAGTGTTAGGAGGCCGCATCACCAGCCCGTTTCAGACATCCCTTCCCAGCTCAGCCACTCTGTGAAGCAGATACTCCCCCCTGGAGAACACATGCTTAATATGCATGCAAAAGACACTTGAAAGTTTGGTATTTAGTTTATCCATTAAGCACATACAGACCCTTTGGTAAAGGTTTAATACTGCAAATTTTTTGCATGGTTTTTATTAAATTCCTGGTCTAACTCAGAATTCCTTACTGAATTAATAATTACAGGGAGCTGCGACTTCTGCATGAGGATGCTTTCTTTAAAAACAGCAGCAGCATTACTCTCTGAAACAGCCCAGTTTATCTCTCACCAAGAAAGATTAGTATTATCTTTGTTGTGGTTAGAGGATTTTTGGATTATAAAATCCTTACACTGTTAGCCTTTCATGAAGCATTGTTAGGGATTAAACACATCTTTATGAGCAAGTTCTTGTATAATGAAATCATAACAATTCAACTTCATTTCACCCAGAGCATGAGAAGTGTGGCAATTAAAAGCTCCGTTCTGAGTGTTTAATATCAGCAGGTTGAAATCGGGTTAGGCAATAAACTAGCAAAAAGCTTCTCAGCCCAGAGAGGATTCTTTTTTATGTCAAGCACACTTTAAATCTCCTAAGCTGTTTATAATGATAGAGTTGCCAAAAATAGCCCAGCTAAAAATCATCAAATTGGCTGCATCTGTTACAGAATACAAAGAGCCCCAAAATATTGCAGAATATTAGAAAAACTTCTAAAAATACCTGTAAAAAAACCCACAAAGAACAAATAAAATGGCATGTCCTGGTGATCTATTTGTAAACAAAAAATCACTCCATCCATTTTAGGTGTAATTTTATCCTTATAAAAGATCATGAACAGTAGCATTGCCTGTGAGCAAACAGCCTGAATATTTCAGTCCGAAGTCCCACAGCAGCATCAAATCCCATGATTATTAAGTGTTTTGGGCCACATGATTTCAGCAGGCAGATTATTCCCCTGCATCTTGTCAATGCCTCCTTTTTAATTAATATGATTCTAATGTGCACCAGGCCATGTTCTTAATGAGGCTTTGTTCCCACTGAAGAATGGCTGTGTGGGTGAATACTGAGTCACAGGAATGCTCTCCTCCTCAGCAGCTCCTGTGAGCCAAGCAGTGCCAGGCCCCATGGAGAAACACCGGTAACCCAGCACTGCCTCTGCCCTGCCTGCCCAAGTGCATTTCCCACCAGTACTGCACACACTTACAGCTTTTGTTGTTTTGCCCTTTTTTCCCCCTAATTTCTATCACCTGACTACTCTGATGACTACCTATGAGTCACTTGCCCAGCTCTGTACAGACACACAAATTAGAGCAGACACGGTGAGAACACTGCACAGGTATTTGTTGGAAGAGGCACAGCGAGACACAAGGTACAATTTCATGCTTGGTTAAAGGCAGCCTACAACTGCTGCTACTAAAAGAGGAGTCAACCTTTTCCCTGTGCTTACATTTGCTCTGACAATCCTGCATGGCGAGTTGGATCAACTTAATAACTCCAGTGACAAAGAACTGTGTTCCTCAGCAGCCCCAGTTCCAAGCACTTACTAGAGCTGATGTCAGGGAACTGCCATAAGTGTGCAGGCAGGACTACACAACTGGCAATTTTTCATTTTGGCAGGAAGCACTCTTGGAAAAACACATCAGTCATGAAATATCGGATATACTGGTACTATTTTTCAGCAACATATGTCTTATTCTCCATTAGTCCCATCTTCATAGGGACAGTAAAAAAAAATTATCATTCTCACCTTAGAAGTAAAACATTACTTTAAAAAATAATAATAATGTAATATTTTCTCCAGTTTTCTTGTCAGAATGAATTATTTTCCTTACAGTTCTCCCCAGGTTCCTGTAACATAACACTTCCCACAGCACTAAACATAACACGCTAATGTAGTACCTCAGCCTGAGGTGTCACAGTCTTGCTGCTACAAGCAAGTAAAAGTCAGGATCTTTATGGGAAGAGCTTCACAGGAGCTTCTATTCACATCTTGAGATATAAAAATAGACGTGACTCTATAAAAGCTCCCAGCACTACCCACACAAAGATCCTGACTCTCATTTCTCTTTAATAGAGGAGCTTTCACATAGCATCAGCACTAGCTAGAACTCTTGGAACATTCTTTTAGTCTAGCAGCTGTCAAAAACCTTGAAAAATTGATCAGTCTGTGACTGATCAATGTAAGAATCTTACACTTCTTACCTTTACTCACCTCTGAGCTTAGATTTCAATGTACTCAACTTAAAAGGCTACCTGGAGTGCTCACCTATGCTGGTTATGCCAGTAAAAAAAAATTCCAGAAGGCTTCTAGAGCTGAGTGTGTTAGAACTGGTTATTACATGACACTGATTATGGTAAGCAACCATATATTTAATTTTCCAGTTGGAATTTCCAGTTGACAGCTTCACACAGCAATGTGCCAGAACTGAATATTAAGGTCTGACTGCATGCTAAAGCAATTAACTTAATCCCCAACATTTATAAGCATCTTAATTAAATTTATGGACTCGTTCTTCCCTCATTCCCATGCAACTAAACAGGAAAAAGATAAGCTCTCTTTCCAAAATTACCATATATAAATTGATGTACATTGCACATCTAGCAGAAGATAAAGCACTTCAGAATTAATTTAGTGTGGGAAGAAATTAAGTTTATCACAATATTTAAATGTGCTTGGAAATATGAGCCAGGTATGGAAGTGATAAATAGATTCACCATGGTAACTGAATCACATTGACAAAATACTCCAACAAAATAAAGGAAGAACACAGTTAGTTCTGTCAGTGATAGAACTAACTACAACAAAATAGAACGAAGTCATCATAAAATCCTGAAAAAAAAATTTAAGTCCAGTCTCAAAAACATTCTGCCGAATCAAACTACCTATTTCCAGACTAAAGATGAAAAACTGCAGCCCTGATGCAGTTGCCATGAATACTAGAGTACAGCATTGTGAAAAGCAGGAAACATCACTTTAAGGGTGAACACAACATCATTCAGAACAAGTAGCAGTTATGATTATCATTGAGAAGTAGAAAATGCTATTAAGATATTTATTTTAAAAGTTGTTTTTTAAAACCCAGAATTTTCAAATCGTAGATACTAAAATTAAGTAATTGAAAAACCCAAATCAGAAGTAGCAAAATCATTTAATTACTGAAGGAAGTTGCAACACATGACATTGACACTTAGTGATAATTATTTTTAGGATGGTATTTAACACTTCTATGACTTACCAGCAGTGAAGTCATTATTTAAATCTATAAAGGCATGAGAGTGTGGTATATACATTTTACTTTGAGTTTCCAGTGCAGGATGCCATGACAAGTTCCTACAGACAGGAATAAAAATACATTTCATCAATGTATAGGGACTGTTAATCATGATAATAAAGCTCCTAAAAACAGTGAAACTTTAAATGAAATGGGACAGAAAGCATGTTCTTCCAATGCTAAGACAAAATTCCTACTTAGCTTACAATATATTAAGTAACTCCAGTAATTGCTTGAAAGGTTCTGTGAAGGATGATTCATAGCACAGGGGCTTCAGCTCCATTTTATTAATTTTCTAAAGCAACTTTTATTGTTTTGCACAAAACAGTGTCACTACCCACAAAGTTATAGTTAGTGTCAAGGCTCCAACTGTACTGCAAATCCTGAGACACTGATCCCTGTCCTTCCCAGATTCCTCAAGCAGCTTCACTTCAGCAAGTACTTCTAGAATCTACTTTCTGATTAATAAACATGAGCAGAAGTAAGCACATGCTGCTAGAGTAGCTCATGGCTGCTGCATGGAAATATACTTTATTTCAGCTCACCTAAAAATCAACACATAAATTAAGCTTGCACATTACGATGGATTACTAGCTAATTATGTAATTTCCCAAGCAGGTGATACTTTTATTTATTTATTTATAAATACACACGTCCTGCTGACTTCTGTTCTAAAAATGGCTGAACTTCCAAAAAACCTCCCTACTGGCAGTGATTTGAAGTGCAACAAATCCTTCAAAAGTCACAGTGGTTGAATCACCAGATATGTGACTTTCAGAACCCCTAGCTAAAACACTCAAGAAAATCTCAATGTGCACTGTACAACAGCAGGCAGAAATATTACTACTGCTAGTTGGGAACTAGTTTATTTATTCCAGTGACATTACATACATATTATTGAAGCCTTTATCTTCCTTGATTAATTTTATGGTAAGAAATAATATTCTGATTACTTCCCAAAGATCATAACTAAGTCTTAGAAATGTTAAAATGCATCACTTAATCTTAAAGAAATAATTAAGTATTTTCTCTAGGTTTTTCTATGTATTCAGTCTTAAAGATTGCCAATGAGGTTAGTCATACAGTTCTAGAATAAATCTTAAAACATTTTGGATTAAAATATAAAAGTGCTTTTCTAAGCAGATGACAAAGCTGTTTTCCAACAAGACATGGCTTATGCAATTAGAACACTCAGTCTTATTTTAAGCTATGATGACTAAGTTTATTTGTATCTTAGAGCTCCTGAAAGAATTTCTTCAACAAAATTAAACAAATTTTTCCCACTTTTCCATTTCTTCAAAAGCTCATACAATTTATTTCATATACAATCATTGAAAAGTGTTCAGAAACATCCTTGTGAATCTGAAATCTGTTTCATAAGCTACCAGTACAACCATGGTGATACAATTCAAGTTGGGATTAATGAACAAAAGCACACTGCCAAGAAGGGCATGTTTCCACTGACACATTCAAATGTTATTTATCCTAGGAAAGGAAAAGAGCCAGTTAGGAACTACAGGTATAGGGTTTTTTATTTTCAAATGACAGACAAAGTTCTTTGGCATCCTGCCCAATACTAGAGACATTGCTAGTCTATATTTTTTGGTTACAGACTGGTCCTTCTGAGCCAGCAGAGACACCATCTTTTGTTATGCTTTGATTTCAGCATTCATATCCAAAACTAAAAATAATCCTTTGCGCAGTCCTTGTTAAGCACTTAAGTATGCCATTAGTTTTACTCCAGTATTTGATAACTGGTCCCATTCTAGAAATTTCAGGGCTAGCAGAAATTTTAATAATAAACTTAGTCCCCTTTGTTGCAATTTCATCTCACAAGGCTTCAGTCAACTTCTATCTGCCCATGAGTGGCCTGAGGCACTCCTTAACACAAGGGATGTGATACTGACCGACATCACCTGTATGCACACTTCTGTTGCTAGTTAGTCACCTCTGCTTTATGTCACTTCATAAATCTCTTCCCCTGTATCTCCCTTAAATATATAGTTTAATACTCTTACATCCTGCACTTCTTGTGCTTTTAATTTCCTATGGTGTCCAACCTTCCCATTACAAATCATTTCCCAGACAGATGAGAGAGTTTTTTTAAGTTCACCCAAAACACTTGCAGATTTTTCTTTTGCCATCCCTTTAATTACAAGATCTGGTTCAGTAGCTCTTGCACTATCAACCTGAAAGCAGCTTTTGTACAGCATAAGTTCCATAACACAGTCTATAATACTAAATATCAAAAGTGTACTAAACAAATGAGACTATAACTTCTTGGAACTAATTGTTCCAAAGACCAATTCTCCTATTTCTGATGTCTATTATCAGTGGTTCCGTTTTCTTAGCTCTCATGCAATGTCTACTTGTCCTATAAAATAACACTTTAAAGAGCAGATGAAGAGTGTCACTGAATGTTTGCCATGGACAGAAAGAAGATTCTCATTTGCACAGAAAAGTTAAACACAAATCTTGCACTTTAATGGGAATTGGATACACAATGCCCGAGTCACCAAAGCCACGCCGATCCTCGACCCCTCAGCTTACCCTCCTAGCAGGATCTGCGGCTTGTTCGAGTCACTCGTGACACCAAACACATCAGGAATCAAGTCTCCATTAAAGCTGAAAATGGAACACAATGTCAGCACCACTTCAGTCACCACAGGAGCTCAAACCACCTGTTCTTAAACTAATCTGTACTTGGACATTTCCCCACCGAGCCAGGAAGAACTCTCAGCTGTGAGTCGCCTCTGAATTTTGGCTCTTGTCTGAGTTGCTGGTACCAGTAAAGGTCTATCAGTGCTTCACACTCTGCCTGTGCTTTGCCTTTCCAGATCTACTTTCCTCCACTTTTGTTCAGCATTTCACACACAGGCAAGCACATTGTGAAAAGGATATTTGCTAATTTTGGTGAGCCAGTAAGGTTTTTGCTTCACAAAACTCACTGAGAAATGAATGGCTTTTTTTCTGAATACTCAAAGTACTGAAATGAAAGAAATTAAAAGATCATGCAGTTACTATTGCAAGGATAATATAATATACAAGAACTATAAAGATAACTATTTTGGTTCATCATCTTTTGTTAGATCAGTTGACATCACACAAACCACTCTGTTCTTAAAAGATAAAGAGCATGTGTTTCAAATTTTAGCATTAAAATATATTTAAGTTGCTCCTAGTCACCACTATAAATGTGGTTTTCTAAAAAAGTAGGTCATACTTACTCCATTACTAGAGGTTCATCATGAAAAGTCTTATTTAACATAGTTTTATGGTTAAGATCTGAAAACAGAAAATATTAACTTGATTCAGTTACTAATATATTCTGACATTTCCATTTTCAACTAAGACGTAATTCTTCTATTCATTTAAAACCATCAGTTTTATGATTAAAAGAAGGCACCACTTAATATAAAGAAGTAAATGGCTTCCTGAAATTTTGCAGGAAATGTGAGTTACAGTTAAAATACTGCAGGCTTTTTCCCTCTCCACTAAACTCCTCAACAAATGATTCCAAGTATATCCTAGTGAAACCTATTTCTGTGTATGACTGCAATCACACAGATACAGGAAAACTGAAACAGTTGGGATGAAGACAGGCTAAAAGTTTAACATTGTATGTTAGACTTCTGTTTAATATTTTGTAAGCAATAAAGGTAGACTTTCTAAATGGGAAGTGAGGACTAAGCCCCAATCAAGAGCTTAGACTTCCAATCCAACCTTAGACTTAATTTTTACTTGTAATCCAAACTCCTTGCCAGATTATTCCCATTTCCCTCCTCTCTCCACAATGTTTGTCTTTACAATTTCCACATTTCACACAACAGTCCCCTCCTACTGACTTGTCTGTCACACTTCTATTACCCAAGGAGACATCCCATACCTTCCAGTGGCCTCAGCACATACCAGCCACTGCCTGAATTTTTAACCTCTGACTCTTCCTCCAGGCCCCATATGCTCATTTGTGGTTCCCCCAACACTTGAGGTTTTTTCAGAAACAAAACAGAAGAACTTAATGCAAGTCCTCATATTCTTCCCAATACTAGAGATACCTGCTATTCTCTTAATATTTGATCCATTGCACTTTTCCAGGTTGCTTGTTTCAGCTCTGATTAAAACCAGAAGCAATGGTGTCTGAGGCAATCTTGCCTCACCTGTAACTATGCCATAACACTGTTGTTCACAACAGTGATTATTCTTCAGTAGTTTTTGTGGATTAAAGAGTATTTTCTTCTGCTTATCTGTCCTTGTTCAAACCCTAAATTCTTCCCCAAACCTTTTCCCAGCAAAGTCAACAGAAAACAGAGGAGACCCTCCAAGAGTTTGCACAATCCATGACTCTACCCAAAGACAGAATCAGCTGTACCTCGAACACTGCTAAGAGACTCCTGAAAACTTAACGCTAAAGGTCTTGAAAACTTTCAGCAATAGAGACTCTAGAAACCTTTTTTTCAATACCCACTTTAGTGTGTCATTGTCTTTAAAGAGGTTCATTTAACAAAAATCTTGTGTTACTGGTGGTAGGTTTAGGTATGTGATTTTGAAAGTTGATGCACTTAAGTTCACACCAGGTTCCCTGTGCATTTTAAACTGAAGAGAAATCTTTTGAGATAGTCTTTGTGAATGACAGTGGCCTGATGGGGAAGCCATGAGAAGCAGATCTTCAGTTAATAGGTACTGCCAAACTAGAATAATGTTTGGTTATATCTGTTGCATAATATACTGCAAGTATTGTTCCCTTTCATTAATTATTGAACACAGCAGGATAATATATGGGTGTGAAACTGAATAGCTGCTAATCCCTATTTTAGTTGTAAAAACAATCATTACACTGTAAAAATGAGTTGTAACTTCTTGACAATACTTTGAATTAAGAAGTCTGACAATCTTATCAAGAACCAGTCTTAGCAACTCACCTAACGTTTGGTTGTGTCCCCAGAAAATAAACACTGAAAGTTCATCTTTGCCATGACTTGGGCCCTGAGTAGTGAGGAGGACATCCATTTGGGAATCTCCATCATAATCTCCAGGAACTACACTGGTTATGGTAACACCGAGAGATCTGGAATTAAAAACAAAAGCCCCCACATGCAAATAATTGTAAAAAGATGTGCATGTAAAAAGCACCTGTGTGGTCAAAGGCTTGCCCAATTATTATTAGTTGGTCCAATACAATCTTACCCTTCAACAACATGCTTTAGGATAAAGTCCTTACCTATTGCAAAAGTATGTCAAAATCAGTTACCTGACAGGCTGTCTTTCACCAAGGAAAAGGACATTTTAACTCTAAACTTCAGCTACCAGACTTTCTTCAGCCATATCCTGCTTGTTAATGCTATCTACACTTCATTAAATCCTCACATTTGTTGTAGAACCAGTCAACCAAAATGTGTTTCAGTGAGCAGGATCTTTCGGTTGCATTCCAAGAGCAGAACATAAGGCAACATGAGGTGTTTAAACAGCAGGAGTCAGGCACAGGTAGATTTTTTAAAAGACAATGCCATTTCCTCCTACCTTCTGCCAGCTCTTACTATTCCTTCCTACCTCTGTTTGTTCTTTCTATCTTTTTTATTTGTTTACCTACTCAGATTCTGCGTTACACACACAAACATGGGCCACATTAAGGATTAAAAGTAGATCCTTTCTAATGCATTAAACAAACTAGTTCTTTCCCAGACAGGAGGGAATAAGGAAAAATAGAAATATGTAGAATACAGAAGATGAAGCTGAGCTATAAAAGCAATTTAACTTTTAATAAACATAATACTATTGGTAAGCATTATTCATAAGCAATAACCATAATAGTATTACAGGATATTAAAGCTAGACATATATACATGCACATAGACTGGTCTACATTTATTAAAAACTGATGTTTTTTTAAAGGTCATATGTAAACTTGAGAAAGGAACATCTCTACACAGAAATACCAGAACACCATCTTTCGTACCTCTTCTAAATCAGATATTGGCTGGATTCCATTAGTAACTATAGCAAATAGATGAATTTCCCAGAAAACATGTCTTGGGATTGATACTAAACCTACCCACCACAAAGACCTACGTATGCTATGGAATGACAGTTTGCTTCACTAGGAAATACAATCCTGAAGATCCAAATCAACTGCAAAAATATTTCAACATATGGGTATTTTAAATACTAATTTGAGGACAAAACCTAAACCATAAATATTCCATAAAGGGTGTGAAGTAACACTTTCTAGTAAACAACATGAATGACACAACTCATCTCCATAGATTCTGTCATCTGACCAACAAAACAAAAATGTATCAGGACACGGATCAGGATGTTGGTCAAAGAACTAGAGCTGTAAGGGCAAGCTGAACAAGTCAAAGAGGTAACAAGAGCACAGACAACTGCAGGCAGTTCCCACTCAGTGCAGAGAGGCACCTCCAAGGCAAACAGGCTGTGGCAGCCTTGAATAGCCATACTTACTTCATGGGTAGCTTAACACGGGGCTTAAAGTAGGGTTCCTTCTGGTCAGCCAAAAAGATCACCAGTTCATTTCCTGCCAAGGCAAGCAAGACCATGAGCAACAGAGGAAGACTGGAAATGGATTATATACAAGCCCAACATTTAAACAACTCTGTCACAAATGACCATTCCCCAGAGCAGCAAGAACTTTGAAAGATGTCTCATACCACTGCTTCCTCCTCATTCAAAAGGAGGCAGAACTTCTTCAACACAACTTCAAGTCAGTTGCATCTCAAAAGAATGCTAATATCACAAATCTTCTTTGGAGGTTTAGTGTTAGAACTCTCTCTCTGTTATTTTTATCACATTGCTTAAAATGAAACTTTCTTAATGAATTAAGAAATATTACACATGGAAAAGTAATAGGCAGCAGTTCCACAAAACTAATTAAAGCTAAAAAGCTAACTCTAATTAATTCTTTTAATACTGTGTCTCAAATAGCAGGATCTGATACTGCTTTCCCATGTCAGCTGCCCAAAGCACTTTAAAGGAAACTCAGAATTTACTTGGTTCCCTGCAGCATCTCCTCATTTAGAGGCAATGATACAAGTATCATTTCATTATTTTGGGACATTCTAAATAAAAGCCCATATTTTATATTGCAGAAATAACTGAAATTCAGGGAAGAAAAGAAGAATTTTATCCTCACTGAAGAAATAAAATTTTCAGTCAGTAAACCACAATACACACACATACACCTCTGTAAGTAAAACATAGCTCACAGTGCAACAGTTGTATTTTTTTTCTTTCCTTCATTCTCCAATAAACCCAGCTGCAGCACTGCAAAATCATTCTCTATGACAGAATAATTCTAAGGCTCCAAACTTGAGCTACCACAGTACATTTTAAGAGCATTGTTTAGTGACAGAGTTCATGGCTGTGAAACAGCAGAGGATACAAGGCTCCTCACTATGAAACAAAAGGCACCTGCCACAAACCTCTTGAAGAGAAGGAGAATCCAGCAAATGAGTCAATGCCAGGAGCCCTTTCAGAGAGGCCAGGGAGACCAGCACAGCCCCAGAGCTGTGCTGCCTGAGCTGCAGCACACACTCCTGGATGAAGGAAAGGCCTGGCACAGGCCAGGGACAGGAGCCTTGGCTGCCTCTGCTTGGGACAGCACACCTGGGGGCAGCCTGCTGAATCTGCAATTCCCATTTCACACCTCACAGTCTCACCTACCTTTTTTTTTTTTACACATACCAGGTTCCAAGTTAGTTGCAACACTGAGAAATGAGATCTTTTGGTCATTAAAGACAGAGATATAAAAAATTCAGCTCAGTGTTCATCAACAGTCAAAACAAATTAACTATTAAAAATTATTACATGAACAGAAAACAGATTTACTATGCCACTACAATCAATCCTAAATGCTGTTTGCAGTTCTGCATTCTTTTTGAGATCAGAGGACAGTAAAGGAAAAAAAAAACCAGTGCACTGGAGGGTGTGAGATCAGTTTCCATACAAATAACAATTATGTAGATTAGAGGTCTTCAGGCTGAGTATCTATGTGATATATATCACACACACATATATATATGTATCTATGAAATAAATAGCACAGAAGTTTCCCAAATTCCCCAATGAAATGCAGCAGGTGAACAGGGGAACGTTCACTCACTGCCCTGTACTACCAGCAGAGGCATCAAGCATAACCAGAAGCTGGTACATGAAACAAGCAACCAGCATGAGCTTCCCACTGACCTGTTACATGCACAGAGTCACAAAACATGTAAGTGTATGCAAAATTCCATTTATTTGTATCTTCTGAGTTTCAAAAAGTGACTAAACTCAGAGTCCACTGGTACTTTTGAACTGGTCTTGCAAGAGGGTACTTCTGGATCTGGACATTCAGCCAGTTTACTATTTCTTACAAAGGAATGAATCTGATTTTCTTTTATGTACCTGAGCATATGGAACATTACTCTCATTCAAGTGAAGTAATGCAAGATCAGAAAAATAATATATATCCAACCAAAGGTCCAAGACATCATCCCCATTTCTTTATTAAGGGTCAGGATTATTAGGACCGGGCTGCTTTACAGACTCCTGTTCCTCAGAGTCTCGTGTCATCTCCAGTGCTCATTTCCTCACTGTTTACAATTGGCTGCCATCAACCCCACCATTTAGAACTACTACCTTTTGTTTTGAGAGTATTCTGTAGTTACTTTTCACCGAGACTTAAGTTATGAAAAATAATGTTTTCAGCTACGTTATTTCAAGCTGATTTTTACAGTAAGTACCACAGAAAAAAAATGATTTATCAAGTGCTGCTATAGGGACCCAAAGAAATCATGAATCTCATTTCTGAAACTTAGAACTATTCACATTTTTATATGCACTCATCTGAAAGATAAGGAAGTAAAAATTAAATCTCTCATCATGGCCATTCATTTTAAATCTGACCATTTTTTCAGTAGATGAGCCAGTGGAGCATTTCCAGGGAGCCATGCATTTCAACAACTCAACTAGATGGGAAACTCACTCATGCTTTGCCAAAGCTACTTAGAAAAACATTTCTGAGATTGAAGAAATAAAAAGGTGAATCTGAGAATAAATTTACTATCTTAATGTGCTTCAAGAAGGTGAAATAATCCAAGATTAATGTCTGCAAACAACACTGACCACTGAAAATAAGCCCTGATTTGAGGTCTCCCCATATCTGAAGCCTTAAGAGAAACCCTGTGGCAGGTGACAGCTGTAACAAATTTCTCTACCCTGACACTTTAACATAACGTTCAAGGTAGGATAATGTGCAATTTTTCCTCCACATCTGTGAAATGTTCATCTTTGCTTGTTTCCAAAAGCATTGTGACAGCGGGAGCAAAACAACAATTTGTGACCAGTCAAGTTGCAGGATGAAGACGCTAAATTATTTCACAAACATAAATTCAACTTTAGAGAAAAATGCGCCCTATATGAACTATCATAATGCAAACTGTATACCGTATTCCACACAGGAAATACCTAGCAGCAAAGCAAGTGTCAGCTTCATCCTGCAAACAATGTTGGGCTCACCGTGCCGGCCCTCGGCGACACAGTCCCGGGCACTCAGGCGGTGCTCGGGGAGAGAGCGAGCACCCGGTAACGCAGAGATGGCAGAGATCGTAGGGACCAGCGAGCCCACCCCCGCTCCCGGCCGGGCAGCTCGCAGCGGCAGCGCTGTCCCGCAGCCCGGCCTCGCCAGTACCGCGCACGGGGCTGCCGGGCCCCGGGGGCGGCGGCACCCGCGGCTGTGCTATCCCCCCTTCGCTGTGAGGGCACGAGGAGCCCAGCTCACACCGCCCGTGCCCCCGGAGCCCCGGCCTGCCGCCGNCGGCTGGCGCTTCGCACCCAGCGCCGGGGGCTCTCCGGGACCGCTCCGCCATGGCGGCGACTCACATGGCGGACGTGAGCTGGAAGATGCTGGAGCTGCGCGCTCGCTCCAAACGCTCAGGTCTGACCTCTTGGCTTGCCCGGGAGGAGCGCCGGGGATCCCTCTGCCTCCTGTCGCTCCCTGCCCCGCTTCCGCACTCCCTGCCCCGCTCCCGGCCCGGCCCGGGGCTGTTTCCCCGTCCCCGCCGGGTTTCTCTCGGGTGACGGTGCCGGGCGGGCCCGGCCCTGAGGGGCGCAGGGGACACCCGGGGATGGCGGCCCCGCGCCCTCAGCGGGCACGGCCGCAGGTGCGCTCAGGTGTCACCTGTGCCCACGGGTGCAAAGGCAGCTGCTCGTGGCGTGTTTAGTACCGCAGCTGTATAAAGTGCTGCGGTTGTGGAACAGATACAGTGTGTAGAGGAAAGTACCAGCTCTTGCTAGGTTTCTCTTAGGTAAAGGTAATTGTTTTACAGCGTGGGTATTTCTTGTTCTGGATGTGGACTGTGGGGCAGCTGCGTTTTGGCCTAAACCGAAGGGTGATGTTTGCCGAGTTAGCCTGAATTTCTGAACTTCAAGAAACTTGGAGTTTGAATTTTTTTTTTAAATAAAATACAGTCATACTAGGCGTTTAATTGTTCTAACAGAAAAAGTTTTCCAGAAGATCCCTGTGTTTATTTATATGCCATACATGCTTGTAAAACTCAGTTGTTGCTTGTTTGCATGTTTGGTTGGTTTGTTGTGCTAATAACTGATCAGACAGTGTGAGACCAAAATGGGGCTTTGTGAGGGCTCTAAAGAATTGATCGTTTAGAGTCTGGTCTGATTAATTTGGCTTTGAAAGTTGAGTTTGTGCGTAGGTTGGCGGGCAGATCCCGCGCTGAGGGCTGCCCGCCGCAGGAGCTGTTGCTCTGGCCCGTTACGCTTACCGGGGCCTGGGCTGAAGGGTGACTGACAAACGGAGCCGTGGGGCTCTACAGAGCCAGGGCTGGCAGCTACACGGTCGAGTGTGTGAATCCCGAGCCTCAGGGCAGCACACGAGCTTTGGGAATCCCCTGCAGGGTCAGGCCTGTGTCGGCAGAAGGCACTTGATGGTTTCAAACACTTCACTTTTTCTTAACTGCTGCTGCCCGTTACTTTTTTTGTTAAAAGTATAAAGAATTGTCTTCTGAGCAATCACAGATTGTTATTGTAGTTCACGTCCATCTTTCCCAGTTCATGCAGATTTTATTCAGAGCTTGTCTAAAGATTTGTTCATGGCATTTTATGTAACAACTGAAGAAATTTGCTAGAGAAATAAACATTATTTTAGTTGAAAAGCTTTTCTGATAAAGAGTTGATTTAAAAATCGTATTTTATTTAATATCTTTCAGGTAACATTCATATCTAAACATAAAAATAATGTTTTTATATTTCAAGTTTAGTGCTGCATCTTTATGTTGCAATTTGTATGAATTCAGGGCTTCTTTCTTCCTTCCTGGCCCTGTCAGAAGGGGGATATGGTTGGGATCATCATGGAAAGTGACTGAAAGTCCCCCACATGTTTCTGGTTTGGCTGAGGCCTGTGTTGTAGTCTCAGCTCACAGACAGCACTATTTTGTTTGGTTTGGGGTTTTTTTTACTAGTGTGCTTCTTGGAGTAAGGTGTTGTAAACATGGAGTATAGAGACACGTGCCTGAAATGTACCAGTGACTCATGTTTTATAGCCTGCAGCAATGGGTCATGTAAGACACAATCCTGTAGGAGGGAATTTGTATCCTCATGTTTATGTGTATTAAATTCTGAATTACTTTTTTTCCAGTAAAACCAAATTCTATTCAAAAATTTTCATTTCCCTTCCTGAAGCAATAAAATACTGTTTCATTTGTTGCTACTCTGCTTAGGAGCAGGTTCTAAAGATAGTAGTTGATTAGTCTAAANGCACCCGCGGCTGTGCTATCCCCCCTTCGCTGTGAGGGCACGAGGAGCCCAGCTCACACCGCCCGTGCCCCCGGAGCCCCGGCCTGCCGCCGGCCCCGGCCGCGCACTCACCGCCGCGCAGCACGAACAGGTCTGTCTGCTTGTCAGAGTTGAAGTCGCCGAAGGCCGCCAGGGTCCCGCGGGCCTCGGGCCCGAAGAGCTGAGCGGTCACATTCTGCAGGGCGCGGGCGGGCCCCGCCAGGGCCAGCAGGGCCAGGGCCAGGGCCAGCAGCTGGACCAGCGGTGGGCACGGCCCCCGGGCCCCCATCGCGCACGGCCTCGCCCCGCCCGCGCTCTGACGGCAGAGCGGGGCGGGCCCGGCCCCGCCGGCC